>CM056828.1:19782108-20082108 GCA_029853015.1 Chelidonichthys spinosus | reverse complement strand
AAATGGCAATAAGTTGTTAGCAGTGAAACGGCACAGGAATTACTTTTACATCTGTGGCCAAAAATCCCCTCTGGACGTTTTCACACACACACACACACACACACACACACACACACACACACACAAAGAGTCATCCTTGAATGTCTACTGAGAGTTTTTAAACTGAAAACTTTACATCCTGAAATTCACATCGTTTTTTTCCCCTTGGAAGGAAGAGGAGTGATGTGGAAAAACATAAATTCAGGGGGGGCTGTTGACAGCAGCCAGGAAAACACGATGATGACTTGCCACAAGTGACCTCATTGGGGTCAAAGGTCACACGCCCTGAGAAAAATAGCAAGAGAAAAAAAGACAGAAAAGGGAGGGCTGATGGGAGAGGAAGAATTCCTGACTTTTCCAGACAAAATAACATATTTTGCAATCTGTAAACTGTAAAAAAAAAAAAGGGTTTTAATAAACTCGAGGGAATATTAGTTATCGTTAAGTCGGAATCAAAGCTATTTATTGTAGAAACACGCTGGCACACATCTCAACAGACACACAAATCTTCAGCATAATAACACAAGTGTCCTTGTCATCTTTGGACGATCAGAGAGTGCATATTTTTGGAAGAAGCTATGCTGCTTCCTAAAATGGTGTGTTAAAGACGATGGGTTTGAGGATGAACTCATTTCCCAGATGAAAACGCTGGTATCTTTCTAAATCCAGCTTGAACTATTGCACCCTGTTTGGGTGTGTTGTTCTGTACATTTTGGTCCAACTAACCAAAACTCCTTGACACCTGATGTTTGCAATCGACTGCAGGAAACAACCAGCGGGAGAAAACAACACTATAAACCATGTGTGACAAGAAAATGTCACATAACTCATTCCACAGAGCCACCTCACTGTGTCGAGCATTTCATTTCAGAAGATTCCAGGTTTCATTTTATAACTTTGGTCTATAAAGAAGTGTATCTTGTACCAAAGAAGTGATGGCATCAGTCAAATATGTCCAACTTGGAGAAGGCACACGGACCTTTCACGTGGAAGCAGGATCTTAGTTACAGTTACATCAACACGAACCTCCCGCTAACCGTTTCCCCATATTACCAACGGGTTTTAAAGAATAGCGTGCAAATATGACCCGACGGTGTCACACCCCTGCGGTCTCACATCATCATCGTCCTGCCTCATCCAGCCTCCGCAGCACGGTGAATACCCGGGCGCTCCATCGGCGCTGCAGTCAAACAGACAGGGACAAGTGTAATTGTGGCTTGCGGTTTGGCTGAGCATTCAAACGGAAAAGCAGCTTGTCCACATCTCCGCCTGTGTGTCAGCGAGGTCCATTTGTCTTCTCGTCTGGGCATGTGCTTTTGTGTGTGTGTGTGTGCTTTTGTGTGTGTTGTGTGTGTGTGTGTGTGTGTGTGTGTGTGTGTCTGTGTGTGTGAGAGAGAGATGTGCTCATGTGTCCATGTGTCCAAGTCAACCCACAGCGGGCCGAGTGGACCTGGTATGGTGAGAATGCTACGGCGGGCGCCCACTGCTGCAGCCAACGTGAATAAGCCATTTGTATGAAGCATTTTCACACGCTCACGCACAAACACACACACACAGACACACACAGACACACACACAGACAGACAGACTGCCAGACACACACACAGAGACACACACAGACAGACAGACTGCCAGACACACACACACAGACACACACTCACACACACACACAGACACACACACACAGAGACACATTATATGCTGACATTATATATATGACTGGGAACCAATACATATACATAAACACGCATACAAGCTTATAGTGTACACACTGACATTAAATGCTCAGACAGGCATATAAACTATAAACAAACACAACTCTGAAAAGCTATTGTAAAAATAATACAAAATAAAATATTGTAATAAGAAGAAGAAGAAGTTTATCCTCTAAATGTGAAATAAACTCAAATAACGCTTGAAAGTACAACTAAATCTTCAGAGATTTAATCCTGAATCCAGGGATTTTTTCTGTGTGTGTGTGTGTGTGTGTGTGTGTGTTGTTTGTGTGTGCATTGTTTCAAGGTTATTATTGTCCAGACTCCCTGAATGAGCGGCAAGAAAACAGGAATCTGACTGTTGAATGAAAAGTGTTTGGGTTAGGGGGGGCTGATTCCACCAAGACAGACCGCATATCAAAGAGTGTGTGTGTACATGTGTGTGTGAGACCCACTGACTTATGGGTAAGTATTTGTTCTGTGTATGTACAGTATTACATAGAAATGTTTGAAATGTTATTGGAATACAAATAGTCAAATAACTTGCATAATGATACCTCACACCACTGTCTGTTAAAAATAAATGTACACCACCCCCACCCCCCGCCCCGCTGTCTCAAACCTGCATCATATTTAATCACCCGTGTACCGCTACACCCCTAGTTGTGTATGCGTGTTTAGTTTGATTTCTGTCATGTGTGTAAAGCCAAACACCCACTCCCTGCACTCCTTGTGTACACCTTATTTTAACAGTTGTATGAAACTGTACATATACACACACACACACACACACACACACACACACACACTTCAAATAAGTACAAAGGTTATCTGCTGAATATAAACAATCACCCTGATGGAAAACTTGATTTTAACACCCACTTTAAATATTTGGACTGCTCGCTCCTGTGGTTTTATGTTTCTACACTACAGTATGTCTCTCTCAAACACACACACACACACACACATGATTAAGTCACAGGACACCATGCAGGCTGCCAGTTCTCAGGAGCCCTGAACAGCTCGTGCTACCGGGCTCGATGGGCTACACTTGCCTGGTGTGACCTGAGGGGTTGAATGTGAACTTCAACCCCTTTAATATTTCATAAATTACAATAATGTGTTTTGTTTAATCCCTGCTCGTATTTGTTTTTGTGGGGAATCACAAGTGCTTCCCCACAAATATTCATGTAATTCTACTTTGTAAACAAATAGAGTCATGCATCATGCTGCGTCTATTAGAGAACATTACCTCGACTAGGAGACCCACCATCGCCTGTATGACATGTAAATGAATTGTTATATGACTCATTGTTCTGGTGGGGGCAGATGTTGGCGGCGTTTTCCCACCTAAGCATACACACCAACATGAATTAAACCAACAGTTTCAGCCGTATTCAGTGATGGCCCGTCGGCAGCCGAGGCGGTGTGTCTTCCATTCTAACTTGCATTGCCTGCTTTGGGCCTCCGAGTAAACAGCTTGCTTTCCTTCCTTTTGGCTCTGAGGAGTGACACATCTCAACAATAATGCCACAGTAGGTCAAGTAGTTCCACAAACGTCATTTTGCAGTAACACGGCCGATAATGAAAACTTGAGACGAAGGCTCCATCAAAGAATTTTCATCTTTAACCTCCTGCACCACGAGATTTGTCACATGGGGGCATGAGCATGCTTTGTGTTGATTTTAATCTTTTTTTACAAGCTGGAATTATAGAGAGCCGTTCTCATAAAATTCCACAGCATATCTGAATATCAACCATCGTAAAAGCATGATATTCAAAACATGAGCCGCGGAGAGCCGACAGACTTGCTGTCTGCGTGGTCAGAAATGAACTGCGAGGATATTACTATAGAGATAACCTTGTGTGTGTGTGTGTGTGTGTGTGTGTGTTGTGAGTGTCGGGCTGTAATCCCATGGCAGGGCCACTGTTTACTTTTCCTCTGGAGACATGAGTTCTATTTCAGGGAGTGGAGGAACAAGACGGGGAAGAGACAGGTGCCAAGGAAGTCAGCACAGAGGTATATGAATAACAAACTGAAGGATACGCGGATGATGGCGCGTAGAACGCTGAGAGCTCAGCGAGGAAAGCAACCATTCACTTTGGACTTCATGGAGGTTACAGTTACTCTATCAGTCAAGCAAACTGGATGAAGATTTTCTTTGCTTTCTCCTGTTTTTTAATCTCTTTCCAACATCTCTAAAGAGTTGACTCCCTCGTTCCTCGCTACATACTTCTCTATTGAAGCACAGCTGCACGTTGGACATTTCCACTTCATTGTCAGAAAACAAGATGGTTAAACAGTGTATGTTGTTGTCATTTCTTCAATCAGTATTGCCAACATATGCACACACACACACCTAATGACATGTAACGTGCATGCATGTGCAAGTGATAAAGTCTCATCTGATGGTTTCTCTATGGTTGACCATGTACAAAAAACCAACACTCATGCTGAAGTGGTTCCCGTCAAGTTCTCTGTCCCGCTAGTTAGTTATACAGGCTTTCACCAAAAGGTTCAGTACCTTGGCTTTGTGTGATGTACAGCATGACAACCCACTTAGTTAAATGTTCACACCCGGCCATTAATGAAGCCGTTCGTTGGCCAAATAATAAAAATAGCATGTCTACATTGAATCGCTCCCACGCTAAAAACAGCATCGGAAGCACAGATCGGGTGTCTGGAAATCTTGTGTCCGTTCATTCCTCCGTCAAACAAACGTATGTTTGTTGGGGTATTTTCCCAAATTCCTCTCAGGCAAAACACTGAAGGCCGCACAATAATTCACTAGAGAAACACATCCACACTGCATTAGTGCATACAAAAGGCATGTATTCATATGGGAGACGCAGTTCGGAGACACTGATGGATGCACAGTACACCCACCCCACACGCAAAACAGTGTGAGCGGCTTGATAAATCAGTCTGCCAGCAGGGCTGCAGAGATCCATATTATGAGGTTTCAGCACATGAATAAAAAAACTGGCCCCAGTCACCAGTCGGAGGAGAGCAGAAACAGCTGTGTGTGTGCAGAAGGCCAGGAGAAGGAGGACAACTACTCCCTAATGCTCCGCGGGTATGAATGTGCATGCAGGCGTTATCACGACTGAGCTTTTACATGATGTATATTTCCCCTTCTGGGACTACAAAAAGCACAAAGAACACATTCAACAGCTACCTTTTTATGTTGCCCAGTCTACTTAGTTGACCTTTGTGCTGCTAAGCTATGCTCCGATATGTTTTTCTGCTATGCTGACTGATTTCTATAATCACAGGAAGCTGCCTTCAGCTGGCGGAGCAGATGTTGGATGGACGGGACGGGAGATGACTTAATTTTTTTTCCGTGGGCCAAACCCCCCTCGCCCATGCAGCCATATATAGCAATTTGGGGGGGGGGGGGGGGGGCAATGTTTCGAGGCGAGCGAGCCCGTCCGCTTCCCAACTGGACCGCTAGCACCTGCTCATTAGATTTCTGGGAAAAGCTCATCAGCTGCCCTAGGCTGTGAGAGGGGAGTCTGCCGTTACAGAAGAGCGGGGTGACAGGGGTTAACTCTCCAACAAGAGGCCGATTTACAGCCATGGACAGGAACCATCTATCAGCACTCTGTTGCTTGTCACCAAACAGGCCAGACCGAGCTGCCTTGAGCCAAAGTCACCGCTCACAACACATATAAAAACAGTGCCTCATAGAATAAAAAATTCATAGACCAGACACTTCCTGGTGCGTGGTGGTATCCCGTGGTGTTGCTCATCTCATCATGCAGAAGTTATTCAAAGACATTTTTATGTTTTATCCCACAGATCATTTTGAGATCAGGATATTCCTTAAAACCTCCGTATGAGACCAATCATAAATATGCTTTTATTGTGTGTAAGTGGTGTAAAACCACAAGCAAATGAGCAAATAAAATAAAAACAAGTAGTCCAGATGATTTTTATTATCTACTTATCCAGTATGTAGCGCACATGATGAACTACTATCCAATGTTTGTGGTGGAGAAGAGAGAGAGTGAGAGACAAGAGCAAAGCACACTCACAGCCAGGCCTAAACTAAACAGGAAGGCCTTTCCTTCTGTTTCTCTGCGGTATTCCTGGAGCATGTGGCCTCAATGTGAGGTTTCTAGGAATTAAAACTAGTGTCATATTGTTATCATATGACATATTACTTCATTACAATGAACATGGTTCCTGTACTTCATCCTGTGAGGGTGTTTCGGTGTTTTCATGGAAACGACAACAGTTATAGAAGCTTATATTATTCTTATGCTATTAGCTGGTTGAGATTCTGAGAACAGTCTAATGGATATTCTTAGGAAACTCCCACAGAGACAAGAGAGTGACTATGAAAATTCACATGAAATTCCATCGTTGTTAGTGGAACTTATTTCTGGTAAAAAAAAAAAAACTGATGATACATTGTGCTGATAAAATGGTCACGTAGATAAAAAAAAAAAAAGCAGAAATAAGAGAATTAATAGCAGAAGTTCATGAAATGAGGGTAAAGTAGTGAAACTACCAGTTGTCTGTTTGAAGTGGGAGAAATGCATACAATCTGCATTCATGACGTTATGGATCACAATAAAAAGATATACTTGAGTCAGGCTGTCCTCGTTCACTGTTCGTAGCTACGAGAAGTAACGCACTACGTCTATATAAGCCACGTAATCTGGAGCCAGGATGAGCACGGCTGCCTCCAAGAAAGTCATAGAACAAACACAGGACTTGAACCCAGGAAACTACAGTTTGTGTGCCGTACAAATGCAAAAGTCAACTTATTTTCCTTTGTGTTTGTCACGTACTTGACTAAGTGATGTATCAAAAGTATTATTGTAAACCACCATGATCTTTTCAGAAACCAAGTAGTTCTGTTGCCTGGATATTAGATTAGATTCATAAGATATCGTTAAAAAAAAACACTGTATGAGAATAAATGAACAGGCTTTGTAGAGTAAGGCACCACTTTTTGACCTTAACAATTCTTATTTAATTGCTTTTCATTTTTAATTTGTGTTTGTACAATAACGGGAAAATAAATGGATGCAACAAGTGCAAAAAAAAAATAGTCTTGTCAACATGTTTGTGCCTGAATGAATGAAAATAAAGCCCCCAGAATGGCTCGTAGCAAAATGTTTAAAACTCACTACTCTAAGCAGCACGACTACAGTTAGAAAGAAAGAGAAACGGTGAGGGGGAGTGGCGGTGAGAGACGGGAGAGATGGAGTAAGAGCGGGAGAGTGATGTTAAAGAAAGAGTGTGTGTGCGGTTGTGTGTGATACTCCACAGCAGGGTAATGTGAGCCTCTGGTCCCACAGGGGACAGATCACCTGTAGACCCCCCCCTACCAACCCCCATAATGGGATAACCACCCACTCCCACACATGCTGTCCCCCCAGCTTGACAAAAACACATTCATTCTCATGCACACATGCTTAAAAGTACCAAATATTCTTGGAAGTAAAGCCACACAGCTCCAAGCTGATGCAGAATATTTGCAGTTATGCACACTGACACCATTCCAAGGAGTTGGCAGGCCTATTAATACCACACTTCAAGGACCCAGGGATCGGGCATCGAGCCATAAGATGCTATCTGGTGACTGATACACACTTGTGTCTCTCTTTCTGTCCTCGGGGTACTGCCTTTCACTCCGCCTGCCAAGCTGAAAGGTTAGACTGGTTACATTCCCACAATCAGACCACGTTGCCCTGAACAGGGCTGTGGTCGACCTGACGTGTTCATGTATTCATATAAACTGTACTCCATAGATACGTCACCCTTCAAAACACTGTGCTGAATGTTAACGCGACACTTACTTTTGTTTCAATTTCATGAAAGAAACGACTCGGACAAAATGGATATGCGATGTTAAACATTCATAGCAATGCCACAAAAAAGGAGGAAGAAATGTGAATTCATTTTGAACAGCTGGTATGAAATCATTAAGGACAGATGCAGTCCCTGCCCATATCAGTGCAGTAGCTGAGTTTAGCATCACCGAGCATCACAGCTGTTCGACTCAAGTGAGACTGCATCATTAGGAATCAGAAATCAATGCATCCACATTCCAGCACGGTCGGATTTCAGGATCGACTGACGGCATTTATGAAGACATAACTTTTTCTTTAACGAGCATCTCATCCCCAAAAACTAAAGCTGAATGAAGCTGATGAAGAGTATGGATGATTGAGGTGAAGATTGTGGGGGTGGGGGGGGGTTGATCCCGGGCCAGCCAGGGCAAATGCCTTCCAAAGGCAGGGCACTTAAGCATTAAACCATCAAAATGTTTGCAATGGTGGGTGATTTGAGGAAGGAAAAAAACACGCCATTGAGCCCGTTCTGTTGGCATCACCACGATAAAATCATCACATGAATGTTGTGTTGGAGGAAACTGTGTGGCATAGATAATTAGAAAGCCCTGACTATTTTTTTTAGCTTGGCCTACAGCAATGGAAATCAGCCTTACTCCACTGAGAAGAAAAACTCTCACACAGACGTCACACTGAATGGGCTGTGTTAGATCTCCCTGTCTGGTTTCATAATGTCTCAGTGTCGACCCACTGAGCTATAGATGCATTAAATGATGTGTTTTTTAATCCTGCACGTATCGACGTCATTGTATTCGGTCCCATCGCTGACATGCACAGCTGAAATTCCTCACCCTCCCACCCTCTCCCCTGACCCACATCATGTTCCTAATTCATCTTGATTGGATATTTACCGTGTCCAGGGCCCACCTCCGCAGCCCGAAGACACGCTTTTCCATACCAGCAATGAACCAGTCGGCAGAAATGTTTACGTTATGCTCGCAATAACCCCAATATTGGCAGCCTGGCTTCCTCCTGCAGCTGATTGCTGGTTTGGTCAGAAAGCCAGTTGTGGGCCAGAAAATACTCTCCATGTGGATTCATGTCGAGCACCACCAAAGCACTAAAATAAGCCATCGTGAACAGCCTGTATCAGCTTTATTCCCATATTCCAAGACGACCTTAACGTGCCTCCAATAGGCTTAGAAACCCCGTAGTCTTCTTCTGTTTCCCAGCCAAATGTCCTTTTTAATGGGGGAGCCTGTTTGATTATCAACTCGGTGGTTTTATGGCTTAAAGGGTAACTGTGGTCATTATCCACTCAGTGTGATGGTCATTAGTCAATTTCAACACGTTGTCTGCTATTCACACTCCACTGTGAGAGTAAACAAGAGGGGACGGAGTGTGCTGGTGGCTCCAGCTGATAATGTGCTGCTGCATCTCATTACCTCACCCTCCCTTTATCTCTCCACCGGCCTCGACCCTCCTTCTCCACGTCCACCGCTAGACTGGCCTTTATTCACTTGACTCGGTGTGTAAAAGTGGATAAAGTTTGGGTACGTGATGTTCACTTCTTTCTCACACACACACACACACACACACACACACACACACACACACCACGCCCCTGATAACCATCAGCTCCAGGGGACACTGTATTGTTTCAGCTCGGTGCTAATTACTTTAGGTCTTGACCCTGGTTTCAGCCAAAGAGAAGCAGAGGGGGGGATGGTGTGTATGCGCATGTGTGTGTGTGAGCAGGGAGAAGTGTGTGTTGGGGGTTGGCTGGTTGGAGAGGTCACTGCTGCTGCCAATCAATTATCACACCACATTCGCCCCCAAACGTTGCAGTATAATCCAGGAGGGAAAAAAGTCAGCAGCACGGTGAGACCGGCCGACCAGAGCTGCTGCCGATGTGTTCACGCTTTAAGCATTTATGTGTCTTATCAGAAGCAACTCCCTAGAAATACCTGGCACCAACCATGCCAGGCGTAGAAACAAGAGGGTCCGTCGTAGAGCTCCGGGTGATCACAGATGAGCAATGTGCATCTTTGCATTGACTTTGTATTTTAAAGTGCTACGAGAAAACATCTCGCTCTCGACCACGGTTCTCCTTCTGGATTATTTCTTGTCACGAAGGAAGGATTAACAGTGTAGGAAGAATTCATTCATCAATCTGCGACCCCTGCTCATTTTTTCTCGTCCGCCTCCAATTTCTTCTGTGTTGGCTCATCGCGTTTCTCTGCTTTGTGTCTTTCGGACAGAAAAGAGATCTTTGCTCAGCGACGCACGGGTCGAAATAAAATAAAGCACTTCTTCTTTAAATCTTGTTCCATTTAAAACTCTGGGCAGAGTGACATTTGAACACGGTTTCAGGTATTTGTGGTATTTCAAAAACAAAAAAAAGACCGCGGAGCTTTGGAGTTGAGTTTGATTACACCTGGCAGCCTCAGAATTGTAAATCTTGGATGAAAACAGAAATCAAGTATTCCTTGAGCTTTTCCTCCTCCAGAAATATTTGCAATGAATCCAAACACTTTCTCACCCGAGTCCACTCGTAGGCCACAGAAAAGCCAAAACAACACTCTTCACTGCTAGTTTCATGCTGTAAAGAGAGAGAGAGGGGTCTTCTAACGTGGGTGCCACGAGCAAACAAAACCTGTCCAGTATGTGCATTCATTGCAATGCAAAACAGATTCCCAATGGTTCAGCATCACTTAAGGCCCTACTTTCAATTACAATGTCACGAGCACTTAGAGCTGACAGGCCTTTAGAGAGGGAGAGTGGAACCTGCGGTGAAGCCCCAGACGGGCTTAAAGGACCATTAGGGACTTTAAATATAAAATAAAAACACACTCGAGCTGAAAAAATACACTTTTTCAAATGCTTATTTTGTAAAAAAAAAAAATAGGGCCAATAAAAACACATGTGAGCTCACATCTGCCAGTATAACTACAGGTTGTGGATGTTGTCAGAATTAGTCTGGGGGACGCTGCTGACTTTCTTTGCAGGAGGAGAGGACAGAGAGGAGGAATGAAACGAGAATACAACGCTGAAGGGAAAAGGGAGAGAAGAGGGGGGAGAGAGAGGGGATGAAATGAGGCTCGCTCCTCTATTTTGCCTCTCGGATCCCGCCCTCCTGGTCAGGGGTTGGTCAGGGAAACCCAACTCCCGCGCACCGGATTGGTCGTCCCTCCTGCGGACGGGCAGCACACTCTCTGTTCGCAGACACAATAAAAGTTTAGAGCTGGACGCTCGCAGCCAGTAGGCGCAAAAATAAACCCAGAGACCGTCGCTGCGCGTCTCCACACGGGAGTCAGGAACGGGGAACCCCGCCGGGGAAGGACTGCGCGGATTTATTTGAACCGAACGCATTTGATCCCGCACGGATCCCGCAATGATTCACCGCGGCTTTCTGGATATTTTAATCTCCCGAATGGCTCGGAGTTGGATACTATAGCCTCCACAAAAAGAAGAAGAAAGAGAGCACGGACTACACGCGCTCCGCTCCTGCAGCCCCGACAACACGCGCTGCGGTTTCCAGGGCGACCCGACCTAACTTCTCCTCGCGGACCGAGGAGGGATATCCGGGCGCGCGGAGGGACCGTGTCCGCGGGATGATGGTGTCGTTCGGCGGGGCAGCGCTGCTCGTCCTGCTCGCTCCGCTGTGCGCGGTGCACTCGTTCGGCGACGAGGCGGAGGAAATGACCTGCGACCCGATCCGGATCAGCATGTGCCAGGGTCTCGGCTACAACGTCACCAAGATGCCCAACCTGGTCGGGAACGTGCTGCAGTCCGACGCGGAGCTGCAGCTGACCACGTTCACGCCGCTCATCCAGTACGGCTGCTCCAGCCAACTCAAGGTACCGGGAGTGATGGGGTTAGAATAGATGCGCACATTTAGGGACACTGATCCTGCACGTTAAAAACGGCATGGCTGTGTCGGCATGGCTATATTTGTGTGTGTGGGGAGACAGAAGGGGGGAGAGGGAGGGGGTCCCAGAGCACATGACAGGGACCAGCAATAGTAAACCGTTCAGACTGATGGTGCCAGTGGTAATGAGGAGCATGTTGGCCCCCAGAGAGTTAGACTAAGTGGAGAGGGGTCCCTGCCGGCCTCCCCTCCCTCCTGGGGTGCCAGGCTGTCATGCTAATTTCAATGAAAATGCCCCCTCTGTCTGTTGACATTCTCAGTTCGTGCCCCACACAGCAACAGCTGAGTCTCCAGTGCTATAGGCCCATACTGTACTTGTCAACAATGGTGCCTTCAGTGTCTTAAGACAAATGCTGCTTGTTAGCCTCATGCACCATGTCTGAAATGTGTTCCTGATCGGCCCTCTTCCTCCTCATCAATTCTAGATCAGAAGCGGAAAGTCTAGAGTCCCAGTCAGAGATGAAATCGTTGATGAATGGAGTTTTAACCCCCTTCTGTATGGCATGTTTATTTGCAGTGAGGTGCCTCACACACGTGCACAATCATGCATTAGACGTCTAAATGCACAAACACGAGAACCAACATTCCCCCAGATGATTGTGTCGTTATCTCAAGGAAATGCCCGCTGTGTCGTGTGTCTGGAGATGCAGTTCCTCTTCATGCTTTTAGTACTTAAATGCCTTTTTGTTGACCCGTTGTGCACACAGGTGTTTGGAAATCGGGGTAAAATAAGATTCATCATTCAGAATGCAAAATATATACAGCGCTTGGGAGAGAGAGAGCCAGACAGAACGAGGAGCGACTGTAACATAAAGCCAAACTGTCCTCCAGCTGAAAATTGTCCTGTAAGATTAGCCGTCATGCCCCCCCTTCCCTTCTCCACACACACACACACACACACACACACACACACACACACACACACACACACACACACACACACACACACACACTAAAGAGGGAGGAAAGGGGAAAGGGAAACCGTATCCCCTAACATTTGCTCTAATGGGAGGCTTCCTGACAAGTAACCGGAGCAGCTTTTAGCAGTGAAGTGACGGCACTCGGGTTACCAACGGTTGGGGGAAACACCCACAATGTGTTACATTAGTGTCGCTGGTGTAATTCACTGTGGGAAAATATCAGCCAGTGGCATAACATCCCATTTCATATCAATGAGAACATTTTAAAGTGAATTTCAATCACGCTCGATCACACAGGCAAAAACCTCCACTCACTCACTGTTCATTAACCTTTTTTTTTTTAAGTTTCTTTTTAATCAAACAGCAGATTACACAGGACAGCAGGAAGTGTGTGGTTCTGTTTGGGGAAAGAAACCTAATACCGTCTTTGGAGCAGCCAGCCTGCTCTATTTGCAGAGATAACGCTCTACAACCCAGATACTGATCAGAGAGCAGTGTGACGAATTGAGTTTAGAGGAAGTCCCTCCGACTCAGATAACTGATTCTGACATTGCATACTTCACCGCAGTCCGTAACGCAGTAAAGGAGCTATTTTATCGCGGTTTACACTCATAATCCGAAGCAAATCATTTGTTTTTTACATTTTCTTTTTTTGTTTTTGGGGCCGAGGTTAACAGATGCACATTTTTTCATGTGTTTTCATAGTCTCGAAGGGAAGCTGCATAATGTTTCTGTGTGTTTATTTCCCAACGTTGACACACTTGTAGGATTCATGTTTCATTTGGGCTCCGTTCAAGCGCCGACTGGACTCTATCACTGGGTCAAGACCGCACGCACAAAACAGCTTGTTCCCATTATGTCCCGTTAAATATTTTGGTACTCCCGAAATTAAAGAGTGGTAGCAAACCCTTCGCTCCGAGTCGCCTAAACTGGAGCTAACGTTCCTTTACTTTACAGGAAGGTAGGAGCGAGATGGACTTTCTGCTTCTGTGTATTTTCATATCTTCAATTTTACACTCCGGCTTCAAACTCAAATCATCGCAACGGCAGGAAATCGCCCCAAAATTGCAACCTTTACTAACCCCAGAGCGCTCACTCCATCATCACACCACTACCACCTCAAAGAGTCCAATGTGACTCCAGACCGCTCCCTATCTTTATAACCCTGACTTAGATATCTATTTCAAAACCATTGCCATGGGACAGAGAAAACCGAGCCTTGGATTAGGGGGGATTACGGGGCGTTATATGGCACATGCCCTCAGTGTTGTCAAGTCCACAGATTGTTTTTAAAAGACGTAGAGTTGTGTGTGTGTGTAACCTTGGAGCAGGTTTGTGTTGGCCGCCGTGGAGCTTCTTATAATAAGTGAAAATAGAGGCCCACCTCTGGAAGAGGTGATGCAATGTGTCGAAAGGGAAAGCGGAGAAAGCAGCAGAATAACGGGTGGTACATGCAAGTAGATGGGGGAGTAGGAGGTGTAGCCATCTACCAGCTGTAATCCTGTTGTAATATGTAGAAAGATTTGCCTGCAGGACTGTTTCCACTTCTTTAACAATCGCTGCATCAGACACGTTTTACCTTTCGGAGTCACTGGGACAAAGCAGTGCGTCAAAATATGATGTTGGACAGCTGTTGCACAGTTGGTTGTAATTAGAAATAATAGAATAGGCCTTATTTGAATATACATGCACACACAAACATTTGTTTAAAAATAATTTAATGACTTTTGCTCCACAGTTTATACTGAATCCTTGTGTGTCTGTTTTCCTCCAGTTCTTCCTGTGCTCGGTCTATGTGCCAATGTGCACAGACAAGGTCCCCTTCCCCATTGGTCCGTGTGGGAGCATGTGTCTGTCCGTCAAGAGGAAATGCCTCCCAGTGCTCCATGAGTTTGGCTTCATATGGCCTGAGGTGAGTCGCAGCATCACAGGAACACCGAGCGAACATCTAAAAAGATACAACTTTGTCGCGTGGAAAATAGGATGTATGCAGCCGACGTCTTATAGCAGACTTTCCCCATCGTGTCTTCTCCAGGTGCTCAACTGCAGCCTCTTCCCGCCTCAAAACGACCACAACCACATGTGCATGGAGGGTCCGGGGGACGAGGACTCGCCCTACCAGCCCCCCCGCGATCCCCCCCAGCAGGAGGAGTGTCAGGCACTGGGATCGCTACCGGACCAGTACACCTGGTTAAAACAGACCGAGAGCTGCACCCTGCAGTGCGGCTACGACAGCGGGCTCTACCGGCGAGGGCCCAAAGTCTTCACGGACGCGTGGATGGCGGTGTGGGCCGTGCTGTGCTTCCTGTCCACCACTCTCACCGTGCTGACCTTCCTGTTGGATTCGCAGCGCTTCTCCTACCCAGAAAGGCCCATCATCTTCCTGTCTATGTGCTGTAATCTGTACAGCGTGGCCTACCTGGTGAGTCGGCATGATATTTGTATTTATTTATTCTACTTTTAATGTATTTTTTCCAATAAATTAATAAAAAGGACAGAAGAATTGGATGGATTTATTGGGACATCCCCCTAAAACGTACAATTAAACAAACCAAATAAAGATACAATTTAATTATTAATTAAAATAAAAATAAGAAGACAAAAACAATGTTTTGCATCCTTCATTACAGAGATTTACTCATGCACTACTTATTTAAATGGGGGAAACAAATCTGATTTCTCAGTGTGGTTGTAATAAGAATGATTCAATGATGTCAATTTATGTCTTTCATAATTATTAATACAAATCTTTGCATCTCTGTTTCCCCCCTTTTTTCTTTCCACCGTGTCATTTCCTGCAGGTACGCTTGACTCTGGGGAGGGAGCGAGTTTCTTGTGACCTCGATGCCACCGCCGTTCCAATTCTAGTCCAAGAAGGGTTAAAGAGCACGGGCTGTGCCATCGTCTTCCTCCTGCTCTACTTCTTTGGCATGGCTTCCTCTCTCTGGTTAGTACAAAACACACTTTTTTTTTTATCCCATCAGTCCTGTCAACATATCCTCTGTACTAGATGGATTCATTTCTACATACAAAAGCAGCCTTTTGGAGTGCATGCTGCACTACAGTTGCTGCCACAGCTCTTTCCCTTCCTTTGCACTTTGCCCCTGTTTTCCTGTTTGCCTCAGCATCTCGTTTCCAGGAAACACGAAGGTTATCCACCACCAAAATGAACACCAGCTGGTAGCCACACACGTGAGCAGCATTTTGCCTCTTCTCTTACTCTTCTCTCTCTCTCTTTCAGGTGGGTGATCCTGACCCTCACTTGGTTCTTGGCCGCTGGACTGAAGTGGGGCCACGAGGCCATTGAAATGCACAGCTCCTACTTCCACATAGCGGCGTGGGCCATCCCGGCTGTGAAAACCATCGTCATCCTCATAATGCGACTGGTGGATGCGGACGATCTGACGGGACTCTGCTACGTTGGCAACCAGCAGCAGGAGGCGCTCACGGGCTTTGTGGTCGCACCGCTGGCCACATACCTTCTAATAGGTAACGACAACATAAGGGCATCCATTTGTATGCAATTATACCCATTTCTAGTAAATAGAGTGAATCCTTAAAGCTTAGTTTGTTATATGACTCCCGTTTTCTTCTCTGAACCTCAGGCACTCTGTTCATCTGTGCCGGCCTGGTGGCTCTCTTCAAGATCCGCTCCAATCTGCAGAAGGACGGGGCCAAAACGGACAAGCTGGAGCGTTTAATGGTGAAGATCGGCGTGTTCTCCGTCCTCTACACCGTCCCGGCGTCCACCGTCATCGGCTGTTACCTCTACCAGCTCTCCCACTGGGGAGAGTTCAGGGCCAGCACCCGGGACTCGTACGTGGCGTCGGAGATGCTGCGGATCTTCATGTCGCTGCTCGTCGGCATCACGTCGGGCATGTGGATCTGGTCGGCGAAGACCCTGCACACCTGGCAGCGCTGCTCGGCCCGCCTGCTCCGGGACAGCAGGGCGAGCCGGGCGGGCAAGAGGGCGCCGGGCGAGGGTTGGATCAAACCGGGGAAAGGCAACGAGACGGTGGTGTGACGAGGAAGAGAGAGGGGGAATGGACTTCTACCCGCTTCACCAGTCTCTCACAGAGCCGAACAAAAAGGTGGAGAGAACAGGAAAGTGATCTTAGGGACTCTCGAGGAAGCCGCTGGATGTAATGGCATCCGAAAAGCTTGCCGAATGTCTGCAATCGTGCCTCGCGCTCCTAGCTGCCTCCAACAGGCGTAAAGGCGGAGAGAAGTGGAGGATTGGGTTGAACACAAGTAGCAACAGTAGCCTCTCTACCTCTGTCAGACTCCCTTTGTCCTGATGGAGAAATCGAAGGCGAAAGAGAGACAGAAAGGGCAGAAGAGAAGCATGAATATGCAGACCAGGCATACAATAAGCTGTGTAGCACCATGTCTACCTCTCTGCCTCTCTTTTCTCCAAAGCCCTCAGCAGAAGAGACTGAGCCTGCTGGAGACAGTAACCCTCATACCGTTGTGTCTTTTTAGGGTCTTTTAAAACATATATATTTTACACTGGAGGGTCCCGGTACAGATGTAGGTTGACGTTTCCCAAAAGCATCTGGCATTTTTTATTTCCACGTGGGAAAAATCTAAATGAAACACCAGACCAAACGTTTTTAAAAATCTGATAAAAACATATTAAATATGGCCTCTAATGATGTGTTTAGATTTGAATAATTTTTGTAAAATAGGACTTTTATTTTGTACACTATAAAAAGAGCAGGTGATTTTTTGGGGTGAAACCAGCTCTAAGCTGTATTGATGCACTATAGTTCCATACAGGATGTGAAGTGCATTACCAGGGACGGCAGTTAGGAGAGCCTTTCAACAGTTTGGTCAGTTTTCATTGTGAACATTGCAGAAAAAAAACCCTAATGTGGTTAAATTCACAATGTCTTGTTAAAGCAAGAGCAGACAGGGAAACATAAAGAGATTTTTTTTAATGCGACTTCTTCACTAAGGTAAAGTCTGTGGTAGCTATAAAGTCACACCGCAATGAATCCTGGGAATACCCCAGCTGTGCCTTTTATTGACCCATAAAATGTAGAGGCGGTAAGGCGTCTGGGAAATGTAGGCCTGTGCTTTTTTTTTTTTTTTTTTTTACCTCAGCAGTCTATGAAAACTCAGCTACCTTCCAATGATGTGTGCAGTCTTTGTGGAAACCTCGTACTACACATGCTCTTGAGTTACCATGAAATCCGGGAAATTAAAATTAATCCCCTCTGCCCTCCTTTTCCAAACAGTGTACCTGGAGGCACGTTGAAGAATCAGACGTTGTTAGACAATCACAAGCCAAAAGACACATTATGCAATAAAAAAAAGAGCCGTCGCGGACACATGCACGTGCGCACATAGCAGTTAGTTCCCACGAAGTTCACTTTCAGAATCGCAACAACAACAGGGAGAGACCACATTTAGTCGGTTTCCTTTCCATCCGTTTGGGATTCTTTCTAACTCCCATCAGTTCAACGGGGCACAGAAGCGTCTGTCCGTCTGATGCTCTCATTGGCCCGCCGCCTTCCCGTTCCTCTTTAACCTCGTCTCCTAGGACGCCGTGGCTCCTCTCCCAGACAATCAAGTCCTGGAATCTCATGGACGATGGAGGAGATCCTTCTATTCAGCGTCTCTAGCAGCGCATCGGTTGATAACGGGCGTCTTCCAACGTTTCAATCCCGGAGTCTCTCTCTATAAGTGATCTGTTCTGTTCTTCCAGCCGCTCCCATGCACCGTATATATTTGCCTGACAATCTATCTAGCGAAGCTCTTGCGTTTCAGTGAGTCTTTGAATGTATACTATGTGGGCCGTGTATCACGTTACGCCTTCCACATTTAAGTAGAGTCGAGAAAATTGGATTCTGGGCTGTTTAATGTAATAGCCTCCCCTTGAAACCAGACAGTGCCTCACACCCGTCACAGGTATCTTCAACATAATGTTCAGAATGGGACAGAAAGTCACTTCTAAGTGTGGGATGCCTTTTTTTTTTCTTCTGGTGGCCTTTTTCTAAAAACCCAACAACCCTCAACCTGGCATCCATGGCACACGTATTCGATTTCCAAAGTCAAGCGAACATTACATCGAGTTAAAGTGAATTAAATTAACCTCTGACCACCTCGCTTCGGAGTTAATGCAGTTTGCTCTGAAACGGCATTAATGTTTTGGCAGTCTACGTTTGGCCACGCTGAGCTTCAGGTGACATTTCCAAAACAATCACTGAACGAATGGTGTGTGTGCGTGTGTGTATGTGTGTGTGTGTGTGTGTGTGTGCCTGTGTGTATGTGTGTGTGCGTGTGTGTGTGTGTGTGTGTGTGTGTGTGTGTTTGTGTGTGTGTCACGGCCCTAATGAAGATTGAGAAGCCCAGATATGCATCGACGGCCCGGGGTCAGGTCGCCGACGCTGATGGTCGCCTTTAAAGGTCTAGACTGTTCCGCTGTGCAGAAAAGGTGACGATGTCACCGATGTATTATAGAGAAATTGCTAATTTATCATTGTAAAAGAAAAGTGACAAAAAAATGTAAAAACTTGTTTGTTATTTAAAAACGCTTTTGTATCAGAAGATGATGAATAAAAACTTTTTGGTTTCCAATATGCGAGACGCATTTGTTTGTGTGTGTTTGTGTTTGTTTGTGTGCTTCAAATAAGTGCAATAGAAACAGGATTTTAACGATTGATTGTTTATTATAAATTCATCCGCTGATTAATCTTTTGGGACAATACATAAGAAAATTACAGTTCCAATTTCCTACAGGCCAGGGTGACATAATGTCTTGTTTTATCAGACAGTTGAAAACCAAAAGGTATTCAGTTGATGTCATATAAGACAAAAAAAAGCAGCAATGCGTAGAATTTGCTTTGCATCTTTGCTCGTAAAACAATTGATAGATTAACAAAATTCCGATTAAAAAAAAAAAAACACATGAACTCATTGCTTCAGCTCTAGATAGAATGAATCTCCAGTATCCTAAATGGAGAGCAGGCGTCAAAGAGAAGAGGTTAATGCATAATACTGCTACCGTGTGTCATGTAGACCATCAAAAAGACACCATTAGTCGGCGGGTGAGTGAATGAAGACTTCTGTAATGGGTCCTTCCCTCTCAGCTGTGTTCACACAATGTGTTGACCAATGCTGCCACCTCTTGTCTGATGAGATACATTAAAAACCCCACACATCTACACAGCAGCAACGCGGCCTTTTTCATCTCTTGTTCCATTTTTTAAAAAGTTACTCTGAGTTGGGATGAGAAATGTTCCATAACCACTAAGCTTGTTTTAAATCAGCAATGGAAACATTATTATTATATACCGTGTAAACCGTGTGCCATCAATCACACTCAAATGTGAAACACACAGTCTCACACATAATGTGTTGAAATTAGTTTTTTACAATTACACTTAAGGCAGCCAGGCTGTAATTTACCAATGCAGGGGTCAAATTGCATCTGGAGAAATGGATTCATTCTGGGCATACTTGAGCGTGCGAGAGAGAGAGAGAGAGAGAGAGAGAGAGAGAGAGAGAGAGAGAGTCCAAATATCCAAGTCTGCAGCTCAGATTGCTTTCCTGTAATTTACTGTGAGCGAATTGAGTGTTTGTTTAAGAACTCACTCAAAAGCATGAGCTAAAGGGAAAGCGACAGCATCGACTGCTCTATTGTTTCCAGATGTGGATCTACTAACACACACACACACACACACACACACACACACACACACACACACACACACACACACACACACACACACACACACACACACACACACACACACACACACACACACACACACACACACACACAGAAATAGGAGGAGGAGTTAAAGGGAGTTCATTGCTCTAAAAACCCTAAATGGTGGTTTCTGCTTATCAAAGCAAACAACTGAATGCGACAGGTCATTTTATCTCCGTGCTTCTCATTCTAGGCAGCAGATTTGTTAGCACCCATTTGTTTTTTTAAACTTCTGACACGTACAAATCTTTAACAGCTAAAAGCTGATTTCCCGACCCTAAAGAAAACAAATCTCACTTTAATAATTTCCCATAAATCACACATTTCACATATAACTGCTGGATAGACACTCTTGTGGGGATACTTGGACACACGCACACATTTTGTAAAAATAATATTAATAATCGTACTAACATGCTGTTCACAACCGGAATGGAACAAAGACATGTGAAAGGAGGCTATTAAAATTCCATGGACTAATATTCCTGGGAATGCGTTTCCAGTGCTGGGCTCCCTTGTGTGTGATGGAGGTGTGTGTGTGTTGGTGTGTAAAGGGGAGAAAGAGATCCAAATAGATAGTGAGAAAGAGTCTGGAAATCTGTCATCCTCCAAAAAGCAGAACGCTGCAGCTGTTCCCTCTCAGCAATGCCCAAATCGTTTTCCCATTCTGCTCAGCGTCGACGCTGCATGAATAGTTCTGAGTAATAGCCGCCACTAGGGATTCTGGGTGACGTAGTCGCCTTGGCCCCGACAGCCAATTTGGTCCAAGAAGGATTTGTAAATCGTGGTTTTCTGGCCAAACAAGCTAACGAGTTGAGACTGAAATCCAAAAGTCCGGCCAAGAGCGAGATCGGAGGATAATTCACTGTCAGGCTGGAACAGAGAGCTCTTTCCACATGGCGGGGGGTGTGAAGGACTGGATTTATTTTATGGCAGACAGATGTACTGCATGTTTATGGTGCATATAATTGTAACGTCAAAGAAAAATCAGTACATGTTCCTGCCTGGAGTGCATCATGTTAAGTCTGTCTTTAATGTTTGTTTGTCTGTGGTGAATAGAAAAGAACACAAGCCCTAATAGTAGTTTGTTTTGTGGGGAAAATACTCATCAAACCTGATCTTTGTACAAATTGATGTTAATTGAGAACTGTGCATCTACCATCAGGGTTACACCACAATATAACAGTGCATTATCCCTTGGTCAACACTAGATGTCACTCTTTATCCAGACCACACCTGCATGTTCATCCGAGTACTCTAAGATGAATGAATCTGAGAAATATTAATTGACCAGACTTCACTCACATACATCCAACACATAACTAGGATGCCTTTTTTTTTATAAAAAATACATATACATATACATATATATATATATATATATATATAGCTGATGACCTGTCGTCACAATACTGTTTTTGAGCTCATCTCAATAATAGAGAATGTATTTCAAATAAAAGAAAATCCTCATTTAGAAGTTGGATTGTAGCATATACTCAAGTGCTGATAGATGGAGCTATGCTGGTAAGTAATGGCACCATACTCCATGTACTGAGAGAATGTCAACCGTGCACAGTTTGTGCACACCCACACACACCTGAGAAGTGGTCCAATCCGGTATAGGTGAAAACACACTGTGTGTGTGGACTACGGGCGTGCAGGGGCTTTTTTTAGATACCAAATATAAAGTAATACGTCTTCATCTATCTCGTAAAATGCTGGGTGCAGTCTATAGGCTGCACTGTTTGAGGTGAAGCTAATGTGTTAGAATAAATAGATGCAGTGCCATGTGGGAGGAAGGCTGACTATCTGCATGATATTTCACCAGGACATTTGTCAACTTAAGAAATGTCAACAGGCCCAAAAAAGGCAGTTCATCTCTCTCTGGGATGTAAAAACGGATTTCAAAAACTAAGGGGGAGGCTGAGGGAATGGGGGAGGTAAAGGAAAGGGAAGGGCAAGGGGGAGAGAAATGAGAAGGAAAATGAGAGTGGCGATGTGTGGAGAAAAGTCAGAGATGAAGATTGAGGGGGGAAAGTCTAACAAGCGGAACACAAATGATTCCATTGTTTTCCCTCAATCAGAAAGCCAAATAGCTGGAAATGACTCACGCTAACATTATCCATCTCCAAGAGCCTGTCTGGGTTCGTTTCCTATTAGTCGGGGCCGAGCATCTGTGCTGGGAGAGCACAGGAGGACCTGCTGCTGGTGGGTCAGTTTGCTGATGTCATCTTTTCTCCATGTTCTGCTGATTTGTGGTTTGAAAACTGAAAGAAGTCAGTCGATCTCATCGCTGCGCCCAACTTCCTGCCGTTCACCCAACCATGAGGCCTCGCGGGAAAATCTTACTCGTATGCTGTGCATTTCTATTCGTGATATGACACATATAGCATGTATACATATCCTGTCTTCCAGCTCTCTTTTCTATAATAGTTAATCCAGAAACTCAATCACATGCAACTGGATTTTCTGCTCCGTTTGTGGAACGAAAGCAGAGCCGCGTGCCTTCATCCCGCCTCAGATGACATCAGCTTGTGAATTTCCCAGAAGAGGCTAAAATGCCGGGGACCAGTCAGGAGAAATGCAACTTTGACAAGTGGGGAAACGAGTCTTAAGCTAACAATATGAAAAATCAAATATGACTAATAAACCTATGACCTGCTTCCAAGCTTGCTTGTGCGATATGAAAAAGGACCAGAATGAGTCCATCATTAATAAACTACAACTATATCGAGGAACTTTATCTAATTTGTTGTAAACGGACCACAACAATGCAAATTGCAGTGATAAATTAATACAACCCATATGAGTAGTTGCAGTCTGATTATAATCCCTAATGGGTTAAAGTGGAGAATTTATATTCAACTACTTTAGTTAGGAGACAAATGACTATTTAAAAAAAAATGTTTTCAAACAGAGATTAGTAAAGGGATTGATGAAAAATTGAAATCCTCTCAATGCACATGCATTATTACTAACCCCATGTGAACACCAAATGATTGGTTTAGGATTGGGGACGTGTGGGAGACTTATTTTTAACCTGTGGCACACATCCAAGAGGCCATATTTCACAAGTATGTCACAAAATCTGCCTCCAGAACCGCAGCAAAAGTTGCTGTGGCCATTTTTCATTAGAAACGGATATAAAACTAGATAAATACACACACACACACACACACACACACACACACACACACACACACACACACACACACACACACACACACACACACACACACACACACACACACACACACACACACACACACACACACACACACACACACACACACACACACCATTAGAACAGTAATGGATGAAAGTGTGTTTTTTCTCAAGTACCCATTCAGCTTTGGCCTGAGGGAGCATAAAGTTACACTTTAATGTGTTTACAGTACATCACACATAATGAGAAAATTGTTTGCTCACAGGATATTTATGATGATGATAATGATTATGATGATGATGATGATGATGATAATGATTATGATGATGATGATGATTATGATAACACTATTTTAGTTGCAAAGCCTGAATCAAGACCAACAGTTAGTTTCTACTATTCATGAGTGATTTCACAAACGTGGGTATCACTGCTTCTATAATAATAATAATAATAATAATAATAATAATAATAATAATAATAATAGTGTTGTCACTGAAACAGTGAATCATGACGACAGTAAATCCTTGGACATATTCCTTCCTGTCTTAGAACATTCATTATTAGATGTGTCTGAGTAATACCGGGGCTTCTCGCTCCCCCTATGTTCACAGTGCAAGTTTTATCAAATTCCTTCTACAACGGCTGTAGAGGGTAGTTTTTCTGCAAATATCACAGCTGGCAACATTCTTATTAGAGAAATGCACAAAAATATGGTGCATTCAGCCAGATACCAGCTGGGCCACTGTGGCCATGCGATGGCTAATCTTTTCTGTTCCCGTCAGCAGCGATAATGCTTCGGTTTGGTCACAATTCAGCAGCAAATGGAAGAATAATGGATTTGCCCTGAGCGAAAAACACAAAGGAGGGAGACCGCCATGTTTGTATTGAGTTGCAGACCTACAGCTGTAAGAGATGAAGAGGTCAGCGGAGGGGGGTTGTGCACAAACTGAACCCAAATTAAGTTACCGTTAGAAGGCATGTGCAGCAGCAGTCGTGTTCATACCTTCAATGTTGGAACGGCACAAACCAATCATCCATCATCTCAGGCTCTAATGGAGACACTAAATACCACAGCACCATCGACACGGACACATACCTGCAGTTTTCCTGTCGACCACAAATGAAACAGTTTTCTTCGAGGAGGGGAAGAACAACCAACGAGCCGAATCCACACGTGGAGGAGCGGGCCGCGAGGGGAAACGCCACATACAAAGTGACAGATGCTGCTGCAGATATGAAACTCAGGCATCTGCATCGCACCTGAACTGAAATCCTCCAGCAAATATTTACTGTATTATTGTTATTATAATAACCTTTAGGGCTGCAACTACCAATTAGTATCTGCCAATGATTTTCTTAATTAATCAATTAATCAATCAACATCTTGTTTTGCTCGACCAGCAGGTTCAGTTTTCTGTCATAGAGATCAGTAAAACAGAAAATATTCATATTCATACTCACGTTCCATCCTCACTCGTGAACAAGACCCCAAGATTCTTAAACTCCTCCACTTGAGGCAGGAACTCCCCCCCGACCTGGAGGGAGCAAGCCACCTTTTTCCGGTCGAGAACCATGGCCTCAGATTTGGAGGTGCTAATCCTCATCCCGGCTGCTTCACACTCGGCTGCAAACCGCCCCAGGACATGCTGGAGGTCCTGGCTCGAAGGAGCCAACAAGACCACATCGTCCGCAAAAAGCAGGGATGAAATCCAGTGGCTCCCGAACCAGATCCCCTCCGGCCCACGGCTGCGCCTAGAAATCCTGTCCATAAAAATAATTAACAGGACCGGTGACAGAGGGCAGCCCTGCCGGAGTCCAACATGCACCTGGAACAGGTCTGACTTACTGCCGGCAATGCGAACCAAGCTCCTGCTCCGGTCATACAGGGACCGAACAGCCCTGTCAGGATATTACATATCGATTAAAATATGCTTTGGCAGATATAAATAATGATGTGCAGGACGTGGACACCTGTTGGAACACTTCCCTTCCACAGCAGCATGTGTTGGAGCCCAGAAAGCCACAGGTTCAGGTTCTGACAACAGACTCCCCCGGTGACTGCAGGGGAACATCACAGTGCAGGTGAGCGCTTCAGTGCACCGTCATCCTTCACTGATGCAACCATGGAGCTGCCAGAGGAGGAGGGTGTTTCAGGCTCCAATACCACTATCACAAAAACGATTGAATAGTCTGTCCTAGAAAGAAATCCCTGCTGCGACAACTCAGTCTCCCTGGGAGGGAACCTGAGAATAATGCTGGAGCCAAGATCATCAAGACCATGAGATTTTTCAGCCGACACAGAGCTGCCAAGGCAACGTGACATCATAGTGTACGATACTGAAAAACACAAACATCAAATCCATCTGTCACCGCTTTGACAAGGAAAACGTGATATATTTGGCCGGACTGTAACCTCCTCATACAACTCATACAATATAAAGTTCTTATATAGTCGTACTGCTACTGTTATCGTAAACAAACAGTTCTAACAGTAACTGTGGAATTTGAAATCTGTCAACATTATTTTGGCAAAAGAAAAATAAAGGGTACACACACTATTTATTGGACTCCTTCCAGTCCAGGCTGGTACCACCATCGCTGAAAGCAAACAAATTCGCTCAGCAAAGTCCAGACTCTTCTCTGTTCTGGTCCTCAGTGGTGGAACGAACTCCCGACCAATGTCAGGACAGCAGAGTCACTGCCATCTTCCGAAAAAGGCTCAAGACTCACCAGACTTCCTCAACTCTGCATAGCATGAACACTAACCCCCCCCCACAGATACTACTTCTTTCAGATGAGGACCTATAACACTTGTTTCTATTTTTAGCTCTTACTTTATCGACAATGATACGTCGTGGTTTCTTTGTTTCCTTCTTTTGACAAATGTACTTATTGTAAGTCGCTTTGGACAAAAGCGTCTGCTAAATGACCTAAATGTTAATGTTAAAAAGACTTCTTCATAGTTCTATTTTACTCAAAGCCATAGTCGCTGTGCTGGAAGGGGTTAAATACAGTCACTTGGACTGTTGAAGCCAAAACATTTGTTACGTCTAATCCTGGGGTACAAATAGTTAGATCTGGCTGTTCTAGGACAAAAACAAATGGACAAAGGAATTTGACATTTGTCTTCCAGAATAACATTCCTGGCTCTGCTGGGAGTCCATGACACAGCGAATAGGCAGTTATGAAGGGGAAACACTTCAATTAATATCAAACATGGGGGAAAACCTTGACCTCAATATTTTGACAATCCTGGCTATGGCACCGCCATTCACACCTGAACTGGGTGACACAAAATGGCAACTGATGCAACTGGAGAAGTTAAACTTTGGAATGGCAGACAAGTTATTCTCTGAAGAAATGTTCAATAAGTTGCTGACACGCAGTGAAAGCATGAGCATGGTTTCTGCGTAGGCATGGGGCTCTTTTGGCTTCCTGTCTCTCTCTTACATGCCTCAAGCAGCCAAAGATTATCTTCATCATTAATTATTCCGATGACTATTTTCTCAATGTATTGCTTTGTAGCACACTTGGAAGATCAACATTGCTCTTTGAGCGTTGCTGTAGTTTCACCCTCAAGTCTAAAAAGACAAAAGATCATTTAGAGTCTAATTGACAGATTTGCAGAGAATGTTTAAGCTCCTAAGCCTTTTAATTTGGGTGGTGAAGGGTCACCCTCAGGTGTCAAATTTCACATTTTCAGACATAATACTTGCATAATAAAACCGTTCTCCGTCTTCTACCTCTACTCTTCCCTCCTCTGCCTCAGTTTGCTCTTTAATGTTTTCCCACCTCCTCTACAGGCCCATCTCCTCTCCCATCACCTCCCGTTTCCCCACAACCTCTCTCCACATCTGTAATCACCGCATGTGCTCATCTTCTCTCCTTCCACCTTAGCCTCACTCCCCGACGTCCTTTCCATCCCTCTACTACCATCGAGTGTCACTTAAGGACGTAATCAGTCTTGCAGACGCTCATTGCTGATTGGGTCCACAGGGAAACGACAGCGGGAGACAGGTGGCTGTGACCTGTGTGTGTGTGTGTGTGTGTGTGTGTGTGTGTGTGTGTGTGTGAGAGAGAGAGAGACAAGACAAGAGATGGAAGCGCGTCTGAATATAGGAAAATATCTCTGGCCCTCATTTAAAGTTAAATCTCTCTTCTTGTTAGGCTCCATGTTTCTGTCAAAAAGGCGCATACCCACACACACCCACACACACACACACACACACACACACACACTCTGTCTTGCCAATAACCACAAAAGAGTCCCATGCATTATGCATGAATGTGGAACGGGGGAAGAAACAGACAGGTTAAGTGCGTGTGAGCGGATGTGTCCCATCGGTTGCAGGCTCCCTGTCTAGATGCCCTTCTGGACAGGTACGTGGCTCAGATCGATTCCTGCAGGTATCTCAGACATGCGTGTGCTCAAGCACAACCATGCCTCATTCTCCACGTCCATCTGCACACAATTCATCCATTTGTTGCTCCAAGTCTTGGCTGTTTATGGTGCAATTATTTCAAAACTACGGAACAGTTTTCTAGGAATGTTTTACAAACGTTGAAATGTAAACCATATGACTGTACCAGCCCCATATATGCAGGCAGAAACTTCCATTCATTTTCTAATTATCATACTATGTCAGGAAAGCCTTAAGCTCAACAAAACAGATAGGAGGATCAAACCATGCAGTTTAAAAAAAATGGCCGCCAGCGAATAAAATCAGACCATCGACACCACGGAGGGTGCAGCTTAAATCTAATCAGCTGGCATTTCCAACACAATCAACACACACACACACACACACACGCGCACACACACACACACACACACACACAGTGATGCGGCTCCACAGACACGTGAAGCGTGCGAGTCTCGAGTGTGTTCATCCGCACTCACCTGTTTGAGCGTCATCCACCACGCGCCCCCGTTCATCCTCACAGCATCCGGGTCATCTAACCGGCGCTCACGCGCTCCTCCTTCCGCACTTCAAGTAATGAGATTAACATTTAGAGCTATTACAGAAAAACACATGAAAGCTCCCCGCTTGGAGGGCGCACCACGTAAAGAGCGTCGGCACACCCAGCATGCACCTGGCTGTGCGATTTTTGCTGCGCACAGTGTTGCCAGGTCTGATTCTAGCCCAGGCGCAATTTAAAATCATAACCTTGCAAGAAACCCAAACATGCACAACATGTGCATGCAAAGCTTTATATCTGCATCACATAACTAAAGATAAATGAATGAATAGGCTCCAATAATATGGGTGGGTGGACACGACGGAGTTTACTTCATTGTCTGTCTGCTGTGTTTTTCTACCATAACATGACAGCTTGTTTGGTGATATTGTTTTCACAATATTTATGAAACTGCCAAATGTTGTCAAAAGCAGCCCAAATGTCATCTATACCGGCCCAAGGCCATCATTCCTATTGGGTGGAAACCAGACAAATCTGGCAACACTGACATTGTAGGTAAATGCATTACATCAGTGTTAAGGTGCAACCTTTTAACCTTTGCCAAGGTGTAATACTGCTCCACTAACGATGTCATCCATAATCAGGGCGAGGTTGTGCCATGTGTATTTTGTTCTGTTCAGAAAACCATTGCGTTTACTCTTCCCTCCATCTGCCACTATTTAGGAACTTTATTCTTGAGGAGCTTGTTTGTCGACAGCCTGTGTATTTGTCTTTCAAAGCTCACAGAATAAATGAAGCAGACAGAGCAAAGACAGAATATAAACAAGCCACATGGTGTAAAAGTCAAATATTAGGGCCTCATTCACTGATTGTCTTTATGATGTTAAACTGGGTATATGTGTATAACTGTTGTGTTATTTTCTTCCCGTGTGGTTTTAAATATTGAGTCCAAAAGGAAGCAATAGATCCTGAAGTCTGAGGGACTTTTAAATTTCACATTGATGTTTTAGATTGATGAAAAGGGCTCCGCTGTCAAACACTTTTTCTAACTATGCTGAGAAAAATGGATTTGATGTCATCTACATTTAGCCACTTAACCACATGAATGACAGCAACAGCCAATAATAAAAGAGCAGCCGGCCCTGAGATGCAGAGTAAATCGTTTTTGGAAGCGATTGTCAGAACATGGATTTTTTTGCCCCTTTAGGATTGATGAGCATCATGCTTCTGGTAAAGAGATGCTGGCCTACAACTCACTGACCAGTAGTAGTGCATGCACATATAGACGATATAGCGAATAATAAACGGCGTGTCCGACCTCTCCTCGGTGTGTGGAAGTGGGGGGTTCGGGGTGGAAAGGGCCGTTGCAGCAGCAGACAGTGTACCCATGATGCCGTGCAGCGGGAGCGTCTGCCAGCCCTGGCACTCCATCAAAGACAACAAGACGAGGGACAGAACGAGAAGAAGACATGAAAGCGAGAGAGGGGGATGGAGACGGCTTGTGTGAAGGCATATGGCTTGTGTGAGGAGACAGATGTTTGTGTGTGGAGGGGAGAGGTGAGCAGCTCACACTCGCCCTGTTGCATCTGCTATTGCGACCCCCCCTCACCCCCCCTCCCCCGGTGGGACGAGCAGACAGATGTGTGGAGAGGCCGCACTGCGACTCTCAGAGCTCTCATCCAACCTCTCTCTGATGATAATCTCTCTTCTCCACCGTCATCACGTCTTCTTCTTCATCTCCTCATCACGCCTCACTTTCACGCGTCCTCCAGTTGCTCATGATCCCTGATGAAAAAACAATAGAGAGACACAATGAATGCTGGGAATATACACGCATTTCCATTTTTTTTTTTTTTTATCCACAATGTGTCAAATCTTATGTGAAAATTCTAATCTCTTTATTTGGGGTTATTTCTAGACATTTTGGAAAATATGCTCATTTGGTTTCTTGCCAAGAGTTAGATGAGGAAAAGCAACATACTCATGTTTGTGGTTTATGTACGGAGCCAGTTAACATCAATCATTTGTGATGAACAACATTGTGTTTCCTTTGGTCATCTTGGAGAACATGTAGACCTCATACATTATTTCAGTTTCACATATTCTACATTTATCTCGTCTGTCTTTCCTTCTCTTTGTGGAAATGTGGACAAACGAGTGAGGTGTCAGGTCTCAGGTGGTCTCATGTGTTTGTCCAGTTTTTCCCTGATTCCCTCTCCCAGGGAGAGAGCGTGTTGCTAATACAGCTATAAATCACATTGCATGTGTGTGTGTGTGTGTGTGTGTGTGAGAGAGAGAGAGAGAGAGAGAGAGAGAGAGAGAGAGAGAGAGAGAGAGAGGCACAGAGGAATGGTAAAGGTGAGACAAACAGACATGTTACGTTCATAAGATTTTCAGAAATTGGTGTCTTTGTTGTGACACATTGAGAATCAGAGAGTATTTAATTAGTCTGAGCGTCATTATTGAGTCAATTTGAATATTTTGGCTGCGCTGCAAGGTTTAGATCTTTAGAGTACTTTCTATCACGTTCCAGCAAGATCTGCTATTTTGAAATGCTGAGAACGTGACCCATAGATCATAATAGCTTTTTGACTTACCATCTAACATTAATCAGTCTACATTCATACACTGATTAATAATCATCCAGTCGGTTTAGTTCCTCTGTTATAAATAAGGATAATATATAATTAACCTAAGACACTGTCAATTGCATGACAATAACCGGGTTTAATTAATAATATACAGTTTATCAACCTGCTTTTGTGAGATGAGCTCCTTCAGTGTTTCATTCTGTGACAACAACCAGCATTAAACCATAAAACATTATAGCTGCACTCCTATGAGGGTCCTATAACTTTCCCTGCAGTCTGATCTGGATAAGAGAGTCAGCTGACTGGATGTAAATGTAAACATGGCGCCAGGCAGAAAGAGGTCACATTCCTGGACCTCGCATGTGATGTGTAATATTGATATTATAATGCTCTAATCGGCTCTCCGTGCTGCTGGTGTTGCTGTGACCAGGAGCAGAGGCTCAGGGTTACACACTGCTTTTATTCAACACATCACATGCACCCACAATCACCCGACCACAGACACTAGCTGCCTGGTTCGCAGGCGAGGAGGTTTCTATAAGCATTATTTATATGTGGAATTAAAACAGCATTCAATGATTTGGCTGTAAAATCAACAACACCAACTCCCGAGGGATTTATCTGGCTCTTTAGTCCCTGAAATTAACTGAACCAAAACAATGAAGTGAGACACTAAAAGCATGAGAGAGAGTCATGTGATGATTTTCTGTGGGATCGTCACCATGAATATCATCGTTCACGTTACACACGATCCTGAAAATCTGATTTTAAAAAACATATGGCTGATACCTTCTAAAATAAATTCATCATCATCATTTACTACATTGTTTCCTCACTTTATTACTTTTTACACAGTTACCAATGCTTGCTTGTGTTTGATGTAGCTTTGGTACAAACTCTAGAATAGATCCTAAAAATTAATTTGTGTCAAAATAATGGGCCGTGCATGTTCCTTATAAAGCAGAGGGAGGGGTACGGTGAATCACGGCTGCCTTTGTAGGGATATCCCACCAGTCTATGCAGGTCATTAGAGCGAAAATCCAAACACACATTCGCACATAAATATACGTCCTGGCAGCCTCGCTGCAATTTATTACCTCTATTTATAACTGTTAAAGCCGCTGAGGAGAGGAGGCGTGAGAGAGAGGAGGAGGAGGAGGAGGAGGACTGGGGATTGGAGAATGCAGGGAAATGGGGCAAGAGGTAGAGAGAGATAGTGGGAGAGAGAGAGTGGGGTTGAAAAGAGAGGAGGGGGGAGGTAGAAAGAGGAGCGAGTGTTTCGGTACAAAGAAAACAGACAGATGAGACGAGAGAGGAGGTCTGGATTCTGGGACAGCCGAGATCTTGCGGAACGAAACGACATCCTCCGTTGCCATGACAACTGCCTCCATGTGAGCAATCACTCGGTTCCATGCTCGCTCGCCCACAGAGAGCAGGCACGCACACATACACGCACACATACACGCACACATACACACACACACACACACAACTCTTGAACATGCCCTCAAACTCCCATGCTGCCTGGCAACTTACCTCTCATCCGCCCACCTCCATCCTCCCACTCTCCATCCATCCATCCATCCATCCATCCATCCAGTCTACCTCCCAACACAATCAACATCCATGCTTCTTTGTCTGCCGCCATTAAATATAGCCAGACAGTCATTTCCTTCCTTTGGGGGATTTTTCTTTTGAGTCATCAGAGACAAGCTGTGTCTAAACTTAAGCAGATGTACAAAAGTTGTCGGTGTCACAGTTTTAGCTCTCTGGTTCATAATATTGTATTTTTAATTCATCAGTTTAACTAGGATGTGTATGCGCTACATGTGCTGCTAGATAGCCCTGCCAGGCACCAGAGTCTCCAGAGCACAAATCAATGCGATGTTAAAAGAGTCCACACACTGAGCAGAAGGTCACATTGACGGGGAAACACTGCACACATGCTGTTCTGTACACATCCACTAGAGGAGAGACAGTTGGCACAGAGGGGAACGACACTGCTGACCAACATCCCACCTAGCCTTTTCCCTGCCAAGGCAAAGAACGCCAGCAAACATGCCGCCGCTACACACAAGCACACACGCAGAGCGGCCAAAAGCAGCCCAGGGACAAACATGATGCAGTAGCAATCAACCTTCCTTAACGGAGGGACACTTGTTATAAAGTGGGAGCCATTAAATCCATACAGAGGAATTGTGCTCACATTTCCTGCCTCCTCTTGCCACAATAGAAAGAGGGTCATATTGGGTGTAATTGTATGGTAATGTGACACAAATATAACCCGATTGTTTCTGCCGAGGACATTGTTGCCTCATGCAAATTAGAACATGGAGTCGGTATGTGGAAAAACAGCAATTAACAGGACAATGAGGTCTATCACGCAAGTCCCCGCTGTTTTACGTTCTTCACAAAAGCGGGTCACACTCGCTGTCCAAGGTGCTGAACACGCCACCGGGAAGCAGAGCTACCAATATCCTGACAGCAATCTGGGCAGTAAAGTCTGTTGAACCGAAGAAACTATTCATTTGTCACATCCACACCGCCTCTTTATGTGCACAGTCAGTATCTGAGTTGTAATTCATTTTAGTATAAATCAGACTATTACTTATATAAATGCATAAATAGTTCACCCGGCGGCACAAGATACATCACAGGCTTCATCATCCCGCTAGATTCACTTTAGGATGAGAAACGAGTGTCTTTTAATGCTCAGACGTCTTTGTTTCCTCTCACTTACTTCTTGTTTTCTGCATGACGGGAGCGTTTCCCAGCATGCACTCAAGGTCACTTCTACACATACCTGTAGGCCGACTAGAGTCTTCTACCTGACTTTGATGTCTGTGGGGCTTTGGAGGAAACTACAAAAGGCAATCTGCATGAAACACAATGCAATTTGTGTGTGAGTTTTTCTTTTTCCGTGAGTTGACATTGTCACCTCGTACACAGACAGTTCAAACAGAAAGCAGGCTCCGGCAGTACTAAAAAAAAAAAAAAAACTTAAAAAAAAAAAGTAATTTTGCAACTTTGTGGTTCAATGCCAAGTTTTCAAAACCAGGCAGTGATCCAACTGCTACTCCTGCTGTCTCTAAAACTGCTTGTTGTCTCTTATTGTGTGAATCTATATAGAATAATAGCAGCCAGTTTGCTGAAAATCATGAACTGAAAATAAAGAATAGTCAAAAATATACACCAACAATCAGCTGAGCTGTTCGGGGACTTTTCAGGATTGTAATTTAACAGTATGTGATGGTATTCATCTCCCTTTCCTTTCATGACGTGTCCTGTTAAAATACAAGGAGGCCGTTGTTGTTGTGAGGAACGGCGTTAAGATCAAAGAGCGGAGTTTTTCTCACACAAAAAACTCCAGTGATTTGTCTGACAGTAATATTAATCAGGTGAAACTACGACTACGACGCTTGTCGTCAGCAATATATTGTGAATAAAGAATAAATCCTGGTATAAGTAAAGCCCATAAGAAATGGAGCCTGTGTTGTTCTCCATCTCTACCTTCCTGCAGTAGCTTCTCAAAGAATCGACTTCCTGTTCTTTGGCTCGTTGGGTGTTTAGTACTGTTCCAGTGTGGGAGCACTGTCCGCCACAGACAGAGACATCCCTCTGCCCTCTTTAGTGCTCCCGGCAGTTTGTGGTGGGCAGTCCTTTTCTGTCTGAGCAACGTTTCCACTCAGTCAGGCGCTGATTGGAGTGTTTTAGGACCGCTGGCAGCACATCACGGCTTTAACGGCCTTTGCTTCTAGATGTTAACTCCATCAGACGTTTGAAAAGACACAGAATAGAGATGGTTGAATGATGTAATGAAGAATAAACTTACATATCACTGTACCAAAAACAGGGAAGGATGAAAAACGAACCAGCATCAACGCCGAAAAGAACACTGAATAAGAACTAATCAGAGGCATGGGGAGGCATGAGAGCAGGCTAACGGCTAACTAGAACTCATGGGGGCAGAGCCAGGCTGATGAGACTAATACAACACAGGTGACACACAGGGGAAAAGGGAGGGAAACGAGCACAAGAGGCCGGGAACTTCAAAATAAAACAGGAAACAGACCAAACCCGAGACCACGACCTGACGTAACTCAGGTCATGATTATGTGCATGTTTCTGTTTTTGTCTGAGAGTTTTGTGTTCTTAGGGAATGGCTATGAATTTGCCTTGACATCTGAATGACCTTATGAAAAACAAGCAAAACACACCATTTATACAACAGGCGTGTAATTGTCATCAAATCTAAAAATGCAAAAGGCTGGCACTGCTGCAAGTTGTAAACAGAGTGTAATCGATAGTACATTTGTGTGTGTGTGTGTGTGTGTGTGTGAGGCCTCGGTCTGGTTCTGAAGTGGATTCCCTTTCTCTCTCCCGGTTCGAGCTGGTTGTGAACGATGAGTCATCCCAAAGTAGGCCTTTGATATTCCACACGCTGCTCCATTTCAAGCTCGGTGCTGTTGCGAGGTCACAAACACACGGAGACGCAGGCGGGCAGACAAAACCCTCGCACTTATTGACCAAAGTTGTGAGTAGCAGCCGCTGTTTCTCATTCATCTGGAGCCTCCCCCGGCTCCCGCCATCGATCCCGTTTTACCAGGTGTTTAATTCACAGCCTGCCACAGCCTCCACTTCCAACACCACTCTCTGTGTTTATCGACTATATGGTAGCTGCTGCTGTATTTTCACTGTGGCTGTTTTATGGCTGTCCCCGTAACATTTTCTTCTTTTTTTTATTTATGTATCAATGCTGCTAAGTGAATATCCGTTATGGGTCATTTTTCATTTGAGCACAAGCGGGTGAATTTACAGCGGGTGCAATTTTTTTTTTTTTTTTTTGACATCCAAAGGATTTGTTCTTGCAAAGTTTGTTCAAGCAAAGAAATCCTTGCAAACTCCAGCTGAAGGCAAACTGCACACATTTAACACAATTCACAGATAAAGCTGTGTGCATAATGCGTTGGTGTGTAACGTGTAAAATGGTGAGATTGAGTCAGTGTGTGTCTGAGAAATAGAGAGAGAGAGGGAGGCTTTCCAGTCATCCTAAAATCACGTGCAGCTTATTTCCCCCTTATCCTGTATGACTGAGAAGTCTTGTGATTATAGTCCCTTGTTATGGTTGCTCTATCTGTTTCTCTTTCTGTCTCTCTCCACCCTTTTTTCCCCCTTCTTTCCCCGTTAGAAATCCAAAAGCACTGCAAGGCCTGTAAGCAAAGAGAAACGACACCATCACTCTCGGCAGCTCGTTGCCTTAGAGACCAGCAACGAGCCAGAGATGAATCTGTGATATCTTCTGATCATCTGTGTACATGGATGTGTGTGTCTGTGTGTGAGGAGGGTGCCTGTGTGGGTGTACAGAGAGAAATGGGGTCAGCAGCAGAGGATCACATTCCTACACCACGGCTCTCCCTCGCTCCCTCTGCCCCGCGTTTCTTTCTCCCGCAGATTATTACATCAATGCTGAAAATCAGATCCAATTATTACAAATTAGAGCGCGGCGCCGTCTTTCTCCAGGGCATGCCCTCACCTCTGAACCGATATCCGACACACACACTCTGCTAAACAATAGATTGTGCCTCCTCTCGCTGGGAGGAGATGAAACCGCCGCGTTAAACGAGGCCCAACATGTTATCTTCTGAGGGCGTTAATTAGACGGATTGTCTGTCTGAGGCAGAAGGGAGAGGAGTGGTGGAGGCAAACGGCTGGAACAGCTTTAGGGACAAGACAATGATTTGTTGGTACAGCATACATCCGGTGACACCTTACTTAAACCCGTGACTGGATGGAATCTAATGTGTACGGCCCTTCAGACATCACTGAGACTTCCTTATTAACTCTGGAAAACAGCGTGGCAGAGTAGGCATCAACATAAAGGAAGTAGATAGCGTATGTCATGGTTTGATATGCGTTTTCAGATACACTACAATGGATGTTTAGCCGTATCTATTATGGAAGTAAAGCGTTAGTGCTGGCTGGCTGCCGTCACATGGAAAGGTCACAGGCAGGTCACAGAAAGAAACCATTATACTGGAATCTGAACTTTTTCTCGGTGAAATCGGATTTTCAGCATATTTGTGACCGGTAACACATACTGTGAGAAAACATAATCCTCTTCCAGGAGGAATGAATGCATGTTTGTCCACAAGCTTTAGATGTCCTAATAAGAGAAATAAATTATGGGGTGCCAGAAGACGAATTAGAATTTCTTATGTGAATTTTAAACGACGTGTCAACCGCCTTGTATAATTGTTTTATATCATGTCCAGCAGTAACGATGTAAATAGAGCTGCATGTTTACTGGTTGTAACAGTGAATGATTCGGAGCATTAATTAAGCACATCTTCTAAGGACATCTGATCTTATTGGCTGTGGAGCTCCCGGTGGCAAAACATTTCCATTTACTGAGAAAATAAGCTTGTCTTCCTCTCCGTTGCCTGCATACAACTCATCTCTGGGCCGTGTGAGCGTGTACAAACTGGGTTTAACTCACACCTCCTGCACTCTCCTCTTAATAATGTGTTGCACCTTTAGGGGCGGGACTAGTAGCACCTGCTGGTCCAATCAGCCAGAGGTATTGAAATCACCTGGGTGTGCAAATTATAATGTAAATCACATCCAGAAAGAGGTCAGTAAAGCAATGGTTTATTCATGAGAACAAGTTGAAAACTGGATACTCATTATACTGTGTGTGTGTATATATATATATATATATATATATATATACTTTATTTAATTTAATAGACTTTATTGTAGTGAATATACCTATTGAAGACATTAAATAAAATGGTTTAGAAAAGGCACTTTAATTACATCAATATAAACTGCTATACATTATTGGAGCCGGCAGATGATGGAAAGCAAGAAAAGGCGGTGCCATGAAAAATGAGCTGGTGAAGATGAGATGTAAAGGAACCACAGTGAGTTATGTGGCTGTGGCGTTAGTGGGAGACTGAATTGCTTTAGATATCGGGAGGATGATGATGGAAGAAGAGGAGAAATAAACGAGCAAAGACAAAGTCAAAGTCAGAGTGGGAAGGAGGGAGAAAGACAGAGAGAAGCTAAAGAGATCACCTCCACGGATCTTTACACACAATACTGTGATTTGCTGCAATCATTCTGTGCATGGGTACATTAAACGTGTCTCCATGGTAACCAAAGTGTCAAGACTTGAAGTCGCCCAGAGCGTGACCTTGCCTTTGACAAGCGCTCACAGCTGCATCCATGTCTATTTCTCTCTTTCTGTCTGCATGTTTTTGAGCCAGCTGCCTGTCTGTCATCCCCCCCCCCCCCCCCCCCCCCCCCCCCCCCCACACACACACACACACACACACACACACACACACACACACACACACACACCGTCCCCACCCCACCTGAGAAACCAGACAGGAAAAGAGTTGGCACCCATATGTGCTTCCTAAAAACAGCCAGCAGGTACTTCTCCCTTAAAAACATAAACGGGACATCCCACAGTCTAACCCAGTCGGGGGCGCTGTTACTGGGACCTGAAGCAGGAGGAGCATGTCCCGCCTTTGTCGTTCTCTAACTGGGGGGTGATGGTGTCCGGGACTTCTGATTGGAGCATATCATTCTCACTGGCAATGATGTGTTTCACCAAGCAGTTAGCCGCTTCATCGATGTTGATGTTTTCCTGAAGAGAGCGGGAAAAGGTTGACAGACCACACAGAAGGAGAGAATGGAGTTTGAAAGGTGGGGAAGAAGAGAGAGAAATCGATGAATACAAACATCTTTATGAATGGAATAAAACAAGAAAAAGACGTGTGAGACCCAAATGGACCGCCACTAAACGGAGGGGATGGATGGGCCATTATTGTAGCAGAAGGTATCCAAAATGACAAACAGCACCTTACATGCACTTACAATAACACCAATGTGTCCTCGCTGCTACAATCAAATAAAACACCAATACGTCTCAATGACTCACATATTATAGAGGTTCATAGTCAAACCCATAATAAATATAATGATACATTTATCAACGGTCGGTGCCTCATTAAAACTTAAGGGCCTGAATAATGTTAAAGGCTGTGTTTTCTGTGAGAGCTGAGTATCTTTGATTTGAGAGAGAATGAAAGCCGTGTCAACAAAATAAAAATGATGTATAGTTTAAATTAATAGTGCAAACAACAACAACTCTTTTTTTTTTGCCTGACAGAAATAAATGCCTGAAGTGCTGCTCGGTCTATTCTATTCGCTGCACGTTGTAAATTTGCCGTACCATCTTTCTGAGTTTGTTGCTTTTTATTATGCCCCGGTGGAAACTTCTTATGAGTGAATTTGATCTTAATTGGACCCAGATAGGAACCAGGCTTCAGAGAAGGACACGATATGCAACAACAATAATTGCAATTATGCTTCTTACACAACGTGGCCACCAGGATCCCCATTTATGAAATGATCGCAGCCAGTCTTAAAGAGGGAGTGAGTGATCAGAAACCTACCCATCAAAATAAAACACAAAGCGAGCCATTCTCCATAAGACAGTGCCCTCGCCAAAGGGTTAGAGCCACGTGGACCACAACTGAAGGCTGAGTAAACTAGATAAATGGCCCTGGGAGGTAAAGCAGGGTTCATATAAGGAGAAGACCAGAGAATACACACTGTCTTATTAATATGTGATGCAGGCAGAACAGCGTTGCTTAAGAGAAATGTTTGAAACGATTCTTCTGGCAGGTGGTCAGCTATCAGCCTGATATACATCCCAGACTCTGTGAACTCATTCAGCTCGACACTTGAGGCGTCGAGATGCACTTCGCTCAATATTCATGGGCTACTGCATTTAATTTAATTTAAACATTTAAAGAGCAGCACTTCTGCAATTTTAGTAGAATTGTTTTTACAATCCAGCTCACACTGTGTGACCGTCAAGCTCAGTTTATCTCAGCCCCCCCTGTGTTGTTTTTCACAGCAGTAGTTATTGGTATTGATATTTCCGGCACCCTCTGTGTTTGATATTTAGAAGGTCACCTCAAGGGTGTGAAGTGTTTACAACCCAAGGAACAAGTGGGTAGTTAGTGGTCCAAAAGGATTTTTAACATATTTGAATTTCATTTTTTAAAACAAAGTAATAACTAATCAAATAAAATGGCTCTCTCAGAGCACTTTCCATCGTCTGTTTGTGCACCTCCATCAGCGTGAGTAAAATCAGAGTGTTTCCATTCTGGTCATATTCAACTGTAATGTAACGTGTACAGATAACGGCTTGTTGCTCGTGTTTCCTGCCACTCAGCCTTGAGATTCCTGCTCCACTTCAGCTGCTGGTGTTAGTGAGTGAGTGTGTAGGAGGGTGAATCCTCATTCTTCCATTCCTGCCTGCATCAATGAGTCTCCTTTAGTCAAAAGCTTCAAATGTTTATATCTGTTGTGTTCATCTGTGTATGGGTTTCATGTAATGCGGTGCTGGTATTATTATTGTTTAACCTTTGGATGAAGGCGTGAAGTCTAACGGTTTCCCCCTGGTTTCACTCTCAATGCTACGCTAAGCTAACCGTCTCCTGGCTCCAGCTTCAACAAACAGACATGAGGGTGATATCAATCTTCTCATCTGACTGGCCAAGGAAGCGAATAAGTGAATTTCCCAAAGAAATGCTGAACTAGACCTTTAACGTCTCTGTCAGCGGACTGATATATTCCCTCGTCTGTTCTGGGCATCTTGTCTACGTGATGGGAAAAGCTGAGTGCGAGCGAAGCTGACCTGAAATAACTGGTTTCTGAGAGGCTGACGCGAATACTGAGAGGACTGAGAGTGTGTGAAACTCAGCACTTTGAAAGGATTTCAAGCTGCTGTTGAAGGGTACTCTTTGTATCCACAGCAACCCAATGCTGTGGAACGACACCAACACTTTTGCATTTATGTGTCCCTTCTTTCTCACCTTTGCGGACGTCTCGAACCATCCCACAAAGCCGTTCTCCTGGCAGAACTGCTCCATCTTTATTCCGTTATTGGTCAGCACATCCCGGCCCTGGTCACATTTATTAGCCAAGAGCACAGTGGCTACATTTTTCCCATTGGCAAGTGTCAGTTTGGAATCCAAGTCCTCCTTCCATTTGGTGATGGCCTCAAAGGAGGCGGGCCTCGTGACGTCGAACACGATGAAGGCGCCCATGGCCTCGCGGTAGTAGACGCGGGTCATGTTGCCAAACCTCTCCTGGCCTAGAAGACACACGCAGGCAACACACACACACACAAATACACAGAACGGTTATCAGATAGTGTAAAAAAAAAACATGTCGTACTTTCTTGATTATGTGGAGATCAGCTACGTGAAAAAACAAAGCTGTGAATGATGGCGTGTCACCTCGGTAGCAAAAAGACACAGCGGCATGAATCATCCGATTGATTCATTTGATCACACTCCTGTCTCATATGTGCTACCATGCAAGCATTCCTGACAAAACACATACACACACACACACACACACACACACACACACACACACACACACACACACACACACACACACAAAGTGACATGCATGTTATTCTCCTGTTAAAAGATCTGCAGAAAGAGAGATAAGTTGTGGACGTAGAGGCAGGATGGGAGGGGGAGAGGAGTCTTCGTGTGTGTGTGTGTGTGTGTGTGCACCTTCCTGTAGACTGTGTAGAAATTCCTGAGGGTAAAATTAATTTGATAAGCTCTGTAAGAATGCTGAATCCACAGTGACTTTTCCCATCCAACGTCTGGATAGATCACTAAACCAGAAAGGTTCCCACTGTGGGCTGAACCACAGACCTCAGCTCATCCTTACAAAACCACTTCATGTCTATGCTGCTGTGTCAAGGGCCCTGTAGGAACATTTGCTATTCACCTGCTCCCCTGCAGAGGATGGTTTGTCTCCCTTCCATATCACAACCTTGCATCATATCATTACACAGCTCAATATGCATATCTACGTTATTTCAACGGTTTATGACGCCCTTCAAATGAGCCGAGCATAAAAAAAGGCTCATAAATCAGCCTCACGACTTCATGCTATATGCCCGTGCAACCGGCCATGTCAACCCCGTCAGCTCTGGTCGCAGAAAAATGAATGGCAGTCAAAAATAGACCGGTTGAAGTTGTTATTTGTCTTGGGGGAAAGCATGTGATTTATTACATCTGTGACATGAGAAAACTTCATTCCATCATCAAATCCCCAAACACACACACAGCACTGCTGGGTGAAGTTAAAAGTGCAAACTTATTTTAGGACATTTGATCTTTCGTTTTTTGCTTTGAAACCAGTGTGTTTATTTTACACAATGGTGTCCCTGATGATCCAAAGATATAACCCACAATCGATGGCGAACGATTCAGGCTTCCCCCACCTCACGGCTCTAATGACTTCAAAGTGAGCGTGAGGAGCATACTGTATACGGACCTATAGCACTTTGCTACCCTCTCTAATAGTTCACAATAAAAGCTTTCTGTATACAAGCGATTGGGCCTCAAATCTCCCTCACATGAGTCGGAGACACATGACTGCTTACTGGAGAGGGCGCACAGGAGGGGAGAGAGCAGCAGGTCAGAGGATTCTTCTGAAACCTCAGCCGACACTCATGTGAGATGAGACTGCAGTAGCCTTTAGGTCTGTATGGCTTTAATGCATCCGTGGTCGCCCAAGGCGATCAAAGCATTTAAATACTCACTGAGGAAAAAAGATATTTCACAGCAAATACTCTCTATTTTATTCTCCAAAGGAGTGCAAGAGTCTCCAGGTCTGCGTGGGCGAGTCATATCTGAATGCAAATAAATGCACACAATATAGAGTGCAAAACAATAACGTAAAACACAATTCAGCAGAGTGCAGACAAGAGTTGCCACTGGTGGCAAGACAGATTTACTGTGTCATACTGAGTGAATGTATGTAAATATTAAAGACTTCTTAGATGCCACCAGGACACTAAAACACAGAATGAAGCAGCTTTATTGCATTTTGTTCATGAGAGATTGAAGGTAACAAATATTTTGTTGATTTAATATCAATAAAATATATGTAATAATCGTGATCTCGGTTTCAGGGAAAGATTCTGTTTTCTAACGTCTCGGTTTGTGTGTGTAAATAAGAGTAACATGTAATTACAGAAATGCGTTGCCAAGTGATTTGAAGTGAGTGATGGCAACTGGTCAGCTGGTGCACATGAGGAAAATTAACCCCAGATAACCTGATCATCCTCCTACCGAAATGATTCAATAACAACTGGGACCAAATGGTCTCATGCACATTCTTTTTATCACCGACCTCAAACTGTCTAAAATGCACCATTCTTTAAAAGTCAGTCATTTTCTCTCTGGCCTCCTCAACGACTTGTTGCCTTTCCTAAATCTATATTCCCCATTTGAGCAGCAGACCTCTGATAAATAATCAATATTGTTTGGAAAGTTTGCTCTCTAACTTAGAATTTACAAACATTAAGGATGGAAAAGGGATTTTCCGCCACATTGATTGTGAAACAGATTCATCCAATCATGTGACACTGGACAAAGAAAGAAAAACAGCCACACATAATAATTATGAACATAATTTCCCCCATGACTACAGCTTGCAACTTTGAATTTTCAAACGTAGCCTGAAGCTAATTTAATTGTTACTCAAGCATATTCCATTTTCAGTTTCATCTGTAAAACAAACTACTTTTACTTATTTTTTTATATAGTATACAGTATATTAACTTATATACTAATATCCATCAATTATTGACCAGTGTGTCCTAAAAAATAAATACATAAATAATGAAATCAACCATTTTCCTTGGCTTTGGCTCATTTACAAAAACTTTTAGTAAAAGGAAATAAAGTCACAGACATTATTTTCCATAATAACTTTTTGTTCATGTGTGCGTAGAAGTTGGTCCGTACCTGCGATGTCCCACAGCTGCAGACGCACCGTCTCCTGGTCCCAGTTGAGGACTTTGAGCGCGAAGTCCACCCCGATGGTGGCTCGGTAGTTGGGGCTGAAGTTGTGGTGGACATACCGCTTGATGATGCTGGTCTTGCCGACCCCGAGGTCCCCTATGACGAGGATCTTATAGAGATGCTCCTTGTTGTGGTTGTTCTGCATGGCGACCGAGGAGGGCGAGAGCTGAGCATGAATCCACCGGAATGGAGAGGCCCGCGGGATGAAAGGGGGAGACGCACGGGACGGCGCACGGGACGGCGCGCGGAGAGCTGAGGAGCTGGGAATGAGTGGAGCGGCAGAGAGAGAGAGAGAGAGAGAGAGAGAGAGAGAGAGAGAGAGAGGGGGGGGGGGGGAGAGAGGAGGGGGGGGGGAGGGGGTACGCCCTGGTCCACAGAGAGACATGGAACAGACGTCTGGGCCTTGTGACGCACGCAGGGGAGATGCCTGGGAGTGGATTTGAAACAGCCAATGTAGTGGATACACTCTTATATTACAAGTTAACAATTAAGTTTTTTTATTTATTTATTTTTAAATCACTTAAGCGAAGCAGAAGAATTAAATGGAAGCTGTACGAGTGCCTAATAAATGTACTTAGTCCCACATGAAGTGGATTGAATGACACACTTGGGTGAAGTTTGCCAGAAAGGGTTTATCTTAATCCAAACCATGATCTTGTTCCCAAACCAAACAAAGGTTTGTTGCATAAACCCAAGTAGATTTCTGGCAGGAAGCCTTGAAGGCAAATTTATCCCACGTGTAAAAATGAAGCAGTTAAGTCATAATTTTGACCTCCTTGAAGTTTGTTGTAACCTCATTGTGCATTTGGATCGTTTAGAGACTTTTTGCTCCACCTCAACCAAACTACTAATACAATCATCCCAGAAAGAATGATTTCAAATTATGTTTTACACCCACTAAATCACACTAAAACATACAGCCATTTCAATATACTTTTATTCTGTCAAATGTAAAATGTAACAAACAGTGCAAATCAGAATAAAAAGGCATTCAAGTCGGTCGCATCCCTTTTCTTAGAGTATGAAATCCCTTTAATATGCTCCACAGGGGGACTCGCTCAAACGGAGAGACGAGCATGGCAGTCAAGGTTTCAATTTGATGCAAGGACGTTCTGTATCACAAGTCCTCACTGTTGCTTCCCTGAGAGAACGAATTAAGGCCCTGCACCTGACACGCAAACACACACAGTTCCCTACAAATCATAGATTTGTCACAGTATACTCCGATACACTTCAGAAGTTTGTATTGGCAGTTACAGCTCGATATGAAAGCGTTCATTGGTAGCTAATCGGTGACCATTGAAATCAAGAGGCGTTTTTAAAAATTAAAAGCAACAAACACTGTCAACACTTTGGTTTCAGCGTCTACAGTTTGGGGATGGGGGTGGCCTCGACCGCGATGCTCTCGATGGCACACTCGTTGCTGCCGCGGCGGATTCGGAAGAAGCCGCCCTCGCCCCAACTGTCGCTCCAGCTGTTCTTGACGATCCAGTACTTCTGTCCGGTCTTGTGGCAGCGGCCGTATCCCACCAACAGCACGGCGTGGTTGGTGAGCTCGAAGGGATTGAAGGGGTCTCCGAGGCCTGTGTGGTGGTAGATGCCTTCCTTGTAGTGCATGAAGTCAGGGTAGACCTGTGGAAGGATAGGGATTATTTATTTTTCCACTTTGTATAAAACCATCCATACCTATGAGGGTCTGCTGAGTCTTAGAAAGGTAGAAATGAAGAAAACATTTTGTTTAAGCAAAAGAAGGTTAAATTTACAGACAGATTTTCCCACTAAATCACAAACAGGAAATCGGTCGCTCATCTGTAGTTTGGCATAAGAGAAGTTAAACCTGTACCAGAGTATTAGCATACTACAATATACTACTAGAAATGGGGAATTGAGTGACTACTTCTACTGAAACGTTTCCAAGACAAGTAAGACAAATAAGCAAAGCTTAAAAGTTTTTCAATACAAAAAAGTAGCCGCCGAATGATATCTTGAACAGATAAACTGCACAGCAGTGTTTTATAGTCCACTGACATCGGAGAAACATTTTTAGCCCAAAAGTTAGTTGCAAGTTACCCAGTGTGAAGTAGAAGCCAACAGTTTTATTATGCACACAATGGAAGGCAGGAATATTAAAATATTTTCTTTGGTGTTGCTTTAACAACACGATGTGAACGTGAAAGAATGGCTTTTATCATCTTTTAATGAAGTGGCCTCGAGTTAAAGTGGAATCCTGCAGAGAACATTGTGTTGTTTTTATCAAACATATACTGCATGGATATAGCTGGAATAGCTGTTAGGAAACATGGAGTGGCTGTTGTACCTCGAAGGCCACTCCCACGGGGCCGTTCTTCACCAGTTCCAACATCATGGCCATCTCACTGCAGCCGCCGTAAAACCCGCCGACGTAGTTGTAGTCCGCCGTGTAAACGCGGCCGCAGTTTTGAGGAACGCCACATGGGGTGTCCGTTCCGACATACGGAAAGCACGACTCGTCCACGATGCCGAAATCCTGTATGTACTTCCCAATCAGGTACGGGAACCCACCATCACAACCTAGAAAAAGGGAGGAAATATCTCAGGAGTGACATTGTCTTTTATGGTCCAAGACGAACATTTTATTAGGCTTTCAGCAGAAGTCTCAGAGAATAATTAGTGCACCAATCAGGGCACTTAGAAGGTAGGACAGTGCTACACTTTCCCATGAACACCATGTATCACAGTACGAGTATTCCAACTCAACACACGTGTACATTTCCTAACTGATATCCTATTTGAATGTCAAAAGAGTTGATGCGGTCTGGAAACAAGCTTTGGGATTAAGAGTTGTTTTTACCTTGAGAGTATTTAGAACAGGAGACCACTTGTTGCGGGCTGAAGATGGGAGTCTCCGTGTTGTTGGTGAGGATTCGAACTCGAGCTTCCAGCATCCCCATGGTAGCGAAGGAGTAGCAGCTTCCACACGACTCTGAAACGAAACAGCAGAGATTTACATTTGTTTGAGAATGCATTGCACCCGTCAGCACTAACTGTGCTGCTGCCCCATCAGCTGATCCGCATTAGTTGTATTGCATCATAGCGGGGCGAGGCGCAGAGACAGATATGCTGATTAAAGCCGCTCGCTACCATCAATAGTGTGAGACACCGGGTTCTTAATGAAACGCTCCGCAGAAACAAATGAGTGTAGAGAACGGAGGCCGCGGGGATTTACAGGGAGGTTTAATTGTGATAATGACTCAAGTCAGGGTGGCGGTGAGAACAGATTTCATTTGGGTCCACGACTTAAGTCTCTCCAGACTAATAAGGTGTTACAGCTATTTAAATTACAGATCCTGCACTAGAGGGAACACTGGGCTGTATGTGGATTTTACACTACATGACGTGGTGAGTTACCGAGATGAGAGATGAAAGGTTCGCCATGTTTGACCCACAGTACACGAACGTTAGAGCTTCCCCAACCCAGCGGGGACTTTCAAGGCGAGATGCAGGTGCAACTGGCATTGTGGCAAATTAAAGCTTATTCTTGTGAAGAAGAGGGCAGGGCAATTTATGCTCAATCAAAATCATTTTCAACCGAAATGCAACCTACGGAATTGACTCGGAACATTTCGGCAGAAAATAAGCTGCGCAGCACTTTACAGTGGCTTAGAGGGCTTCTATTGAACCTCTCCAGCCCTCTCCAGATCATTAAACCCAGCCCCACAAAGGCCCTCTCAGACACTCAAACTACTCAGCACACATAATCTTTCCACTCACACACTCTAGGCTGTGCAGAAACACAGGAGGAGAGCAGAAAGAAGACCCGGCCAAGAGTTGAAGCAACCTGCTATTCAGCGTGTGCCCTTACCGACAACTGTGTAATGTACGCCGTCGTCTGTGTATGGTGTGTGTGTGTGCGCAGGTATAATACACCTGCATCATCTCTTGAATTGCATGTCAGCATCCAATACAAAATACTAAGCTTCAAGGGTTCTGCAGGACAGGAATGGAAGGTCACCTTGGTTTCGTACGGGGCTGAGGAAGTTGACGCCGTCCACATTCCTCCAGTCCCAGTGCTCGGGTAGAGCTGCCGCCATCTTGGCTAGGCTGGCTGTCATAGGCGTAGGGGGAACACGTCTAAAGTCAAAAATAAAGAACAACATGTGAATCAATCATCAATAATTTTTACATAGTAGTAGAATTAGCTTTAGGGTCAGACAACAAATTTGAGTGGCATTCGCTGATGCACAAACACCTGTGAACACATGCTGCGTTCAAGTGCTCCTCTAAAGCTCCGACATAGCCAATTCAGAAATAACATTTAATTTAACTGCAAAGCCGAAAATACCTCAATTCACAAGTGCATACTGAACCGTGCATGGCGTACCGTACAGTTCACTATTATATTGAGAAGTGTTGAAACTCTAGTGCATTCATGTTTTTCCTCCGTGGTATAGTATGGGAAGGCAGTTTAAACTCACACGGGGATACGGGAGGCGGGCCCCCCTGCTCGGAAGTGCAGCTCTTTCAGCGTGTACATCTCGTGCGCCGGGTAGGGTGTGGCCTTCCACGATTTCTGAACAGCGTTGATGGAATCGATGAAGTCCATGTTGTGTTTGTAGGGCTTCTGGAGCAGCCTGGAGGGTGAATACGAACACAAGAGGGTGTTTTTTATAAAATTGCACACACCTCACCTAAACTGTAGTGCTGCAATAACTTCTGATAGTTTAACTCTGCTAATAAAGTTACTGATAGATAAATGAATATATATTCTTTCACATTTCACACTGGAAGGAGAGAGAGACAGAGAGAGAGAGAGAGAGAGAGAGACAGAGAGAGAGACAGAGAGAGAGAGAGACTCCAGGAAGGAGGAAATAAAAGTGCAGATAAAGCAGATAAGTCAGAACTGCACAGTGCACTGAGGGGGAGGATCATTAACACCACCAGTACAGACAGACTGTCCCCATGTGCCACTGATGTCACGCTCGTTAGCTTGAGGTTTCTCCGCTGTGCATTTTGAGTGATAAAAAATAAATAAATAAATAAACAAACCTGCTGCCGAGTACTGGTTTGTAACTGATTTGGGCAGGCACCGATTTCACCTTCTTCCCCACAAAGCAGGCCCAGTTGTGTCCCAGGACATCGTGGACCCACCCTGGCATGGTCTGGTCACAGTAGCTGGTCACCTCCTGGCCTTCTTCAGTGTACTGCAAGTGTGGTGAGAATCATCAAAACACAATTTAGTCATTTTATAAATACCAGCACACTTATTTCACACAAGGCAAGCCATGTCCAGGACCTTATTCAGACAGACAGTGAGTTATACGTTAGTAGTCTCATTTAGAAAATGGGGAAGCTGAACCGGTCTGAAGTCAGATGGGCTATGACACTTCTCTCAACTCAGTGTCATGTGAGTGACGAGAATAACCACATGACTCAAAGATTGATCTTAAAGTCATTAATCGGCTTTCAAACGGTGCGTACATCCAACCGACTTCAGCCCGTCTTAGGCATACCGAAGATATGCATATTTTTCAGATTGGGGACAGGAAGTTGAGTGACAGTGAAACTAAACCTTAAATGTCAGGGAGTGTTGAACTTTGAGGACATTAAGTTTCTAATCAGCTGGGATCAGTCAAGGAAGTAATAATATAATAAGGATATTAAGAGTCACAGAGGAAACATGACCACCTAGGAAATGAGTCCTGTTTTTGCAGGATTACGGTGATAAAACACTGAAATGACCACCCGATGCTGCAGCTTTTACCTTGAAGAAGGCAAACCATTTGTAGCCATTAATGACCACTTCGAAGCCCTGGTTGTAGATGAGGGTGAAGAAGCCGGTGTTCCCCAGCTCATCTGTGGCTACAGACAGTCTCTCCAGGGTCACGGTCACCGTGCTCTCGCCTGTAGCTGAGGAGGAACAACATACAACATACTAGGTGTTAGTTTAATTCACAATCACCTCAATCTTTTTTTATAACTTTTATTTATCAATCACAATCATACCTAAAAGAAACAAGTTTGTACGCAAAGCACAGTAAACGCCACACAAAGAGGAAGGGAGGGTTCCACATGCACCAACTTGTCACCTGATTTTCAATATTGCGAAACCGCTACTTGTCCCCTTGGTGTGAGCAGTTTAATGCCGAGGGGGGGGCTTTACCTTCGGCCGAGCAGTTGACGGTTTTGTCGTGTCCCCCTTTGGACACCTGGAACACCCATGTCCCCTGCAGGTCCTCGTAGGTGCAGTTGGCCGGTGTGTCGCCCCGGGAACCTTCGACCCAAAGCAGGAACACACACGCTAGCACGCCGCCCAGTCTCATCTTCACGCACGGCTTCGCTTAGCTGCTTAAACACACGACCACACGCACAATCTCAAAACTACGCAGCCGAATCTGCGTCTAAGGGAAACGTGTGGCCCTGCTGCTGCTCCTCCCGTACCACCTGTCCAGTGTAACGTCTCCGTTAACAGTCCACTAGCAGTTTTGTATGCAAACTTTTACAAAGACACACTTCTACGGTCAAGATAAGTAGCTGAAAAGCCCGAGAGTACAACGCGCATGCGCACAGGTAGCCAGCTGTATAACGCTAGCTGGTTAGCTAATGTTCTAGACTTTACGTTGCTTCCTTAAAAGTAATTTCAACACTCAGCTCAAGGATATTCAAATGTGTGTATATCTCTCAGCTCGCTAAATGACGCTTATCGTGATTTCGACAGTCTTCCGGTCAAACAAGGAAACACACACAAGCACACCTCTCGCCCTGTGTCTTTCCTTCGCTTTTTGGTTTCGTTTTTCTTGTCATATGACCCGCCAGTTTGGAGCATGCGCAGTAGATACGGAAGAAAATGAGTGGGAGAAAAACATTCGTGTTAATTCAATCACAGCACATCTCAGCATGTTTTTTCTTTATTTTTTCAGCTAATTATGATTATATTTAAGTAGAATAGGGTATTAGCAAAAACATGCATTTGTCATAGCAGAAAAAAATAAGTGGTATGTAGCCTTTTTTTAATAATCTTGATGTTTCACTGTTACTCTGGGGTATAATTTATAAAACTGTGGTAGGATCCTTACTACGTTCGCCCAAAAGCCAAAAAAAAAAAAAAAAAAATCTGATTTATAAAATTGTGCGAACACACACCTCTGTACGCAATGTTCCCTTTACAAATCACAGATCACCTACAAGTGTGCGTACCTGAATCCACCTCTTGTCCCACCCTGTACACGCCCATTTTAACCATAATGGCCGACGCAAAGCACCTCATGCATGCTGATCCGTATATTCATGAGCCGGCATGCCATATTTCTCGGTGCGGTGAATCATGGTGACGGGCCAGAAATGAGCAAAAAACACAGTGTCATCAAAACTATAATAGTTCTTTCCACATTTACTTTCTACAATCCGATTCAGTTCCCCACTCCGTCTGTGCGTACGTATGGCTCAGAGTTTGCTTCCAGGTACACATACTTTCCCGTCAATTTGGAGTGAAAAGTGGCGTACACACGTTTCCAGCCCCGTTTTGTGAATACGCATACAGCATACTCCACCACCCAACCTCCTCCTTACAGTCGCCTATATTTGGTATAGTTGATTTTACTTTAGATGTATGCGTTTACTATAAGTGGGATTAGCACTCTAAACCATAATCCTCAGAATCTTTGAGGGCTCCCTCAAACAGCAGAGCCCTTTCCCCCCAAATGTAACTGTCTAACTGTTTGCTGTATGGTTAATTAAATTACAGCGACAACACATCTTTCACTAATGACAATATTATTTGTTATTTTAGCCATTCACACCACTTCATAATCAGCTGTTTTATGATGGCACACAAGCATCGCAGGGTTTGTGAAAATCAAGTTGTTTGACTCCACAATTTAGTTTTTAAGAGTTTGGTTAAAAACATCTGTATTGGTAACAAAGCCATGGACTAAACATCCACATGTGATGCTTTGTGTGATGAGCCAGAAAGACTAATGACATTGCGTCGGCTGTTGGCGGCGGTGCAAATTGCCCTGCACATGGAGCGGCTCACACAGAGGTGACCTGAGGTTGATCACAGAGTGTATGAACAGATTGAGCCTGGAGAGTGACTGTCTCCATCAGTTGGTGTCAATAGGACAATGACGTCTTGTTTGTACGCTTTTTTTTGTTCCATTTTTTTAAATCTAGTTTCTAATGTTATTCCACGATCCCTGTGCAGGAATTTGCTTTTAACTTGTTTCCTGAGGGACATCAGAGAGCGTGTGTGAGCGTGTGTGCGTGTATGTCACTGCATCCTGATAGGTCGTAGTTAAAGGGGTTAAAGAGCTGTATTTTTGCCAGCGGGCACTTAAGAAAAGTGCCGGAGGCTTTGATCACCATAGTAACCATGACATAGACTGACTCATCTCCTTGACAGACCATAATAAGCACTCATCTGAAGAAGGGACTGAAGAGGTATTAGTCATGCAGTCTCATTAGTGCTATTACACTGTGTGTGTGTGTGTGTGTGTGTGTGTGTGTGTGTGTGTGTGTGTGTGTGTGTGTGTGCATTAGTGTGGGCACTATGTGTATGCCGTTGCCTTTACGTGACTGTGTGTGCCTCTGCGATAACACAAAATAGAGGAGCAGGGAGACGGAGGGATGATGTTATGAATGTTAACAGCCTGAGCCCACTGAGCTCCCTCTAAGAGTGACTCATTGAAACTCGTGTTTAAATCTTGATATTGTTCTCGCTTCCACTGGCAGGAAATTAAAACTCAAGTGACTTTCAGTTCTGCATTATTGGCACCCGCAGATTTCTTCACTGCCTGCACGGCTCTCTCTCTCTCTCTCTCTCTCTCTCTCTCTCTCTCTCTCTCTCTCTCTCTCTCTCTCTCTCTCTCTCTCTCTCTCTCTCTCTCTCTCTCTCTCTCTCTCTCTCTCTCTCTCTCTCTCTCTCCCTCCCTCCCTCCCTCTCCATCACATGCTCTCTTCTTCTGCCATGCCCTTTTGGTTTCTCTCCTCTCCACAATTCCGACTTGTGTCGTCACAGCATGTCCTGTTTACACGCCTATTCAATTATTTGCCTTGATTCATTGATTTTCCATTTGGTCGATAAAATGTCATAAAAATGTTTAAAAAAAAAAAAAACTATCACAGCCTCCGACAATTCCTCCTCATTGAAAAAATGTCACAAACACGACGATGAGACAGTAACAAAAGACAGCAAAACATCTGAAAGGCTTAAATTACAGAATATTCAGTTCTTTTGCATAAAGTTGCATGACAACTAATCATGCCTTTTTTTTAGCCGTCCAATCATGTTTCCGTTCCTTATTATTGTGCTCTGTTGCCCACATTGAAGTCGGAAGTGTGGGTGGAGCCACTTCATCACAGAGTGGGGTTGGCCACTCGGGCCATTGGTGTTAATGTTACATCCTTCACATATAAATTAGCTCCTCTGGAGTGACTTCACGGTGAGTTACCTCAGCCATACGCAAACACCTACACAGCACAGCGCCGGTGCTGTGGAATGAAACGCTTTCACCTTCTTCGTACATACAGGATGTACGTGCCCACACATGATTGCTATATATATATATGCACAGCAAATATATATATATAAGTGCACGCACATGCATGCACCGTCTGACTCTCACTGTTAACCACATGCTGCCACGACACCTTGCCCACACACACTTTATATAGGGCCCCCCGACCAGGCTGAGCCCACAACACGCCATGTACATGGGAAGAAATAACACTGATGATTACAGTGACTGCATGTATGCTGCTGTATGAGGGTTACTCACTCGACTACATGGTTGTTTTCTATTATTTACTTTTTAACGTCATGCAAAATATCTTGCTCCAAATGTAGCAATAGGAAGGACTCACTGATTTTCTGATTTTACTGATTTTAGGGGCTCTGGTGTAATATCATATCTGACAGCTGTGTTTTAATGCATCAGAATTCAAACCTCTGGGTCTTAATGTTTATTTTAGAGTCAGGCACAATGAGAGTTTTACACATTTTGAAAACATGCCAGCTGAAGCAAATTAATTTATGCAAATCATTGATTGTGGTAAAAGGTTCAATACTGAAATAAGGAAATCTAAATTGATCTTTTACCGTTATTGGAATGTTTTAACATCTTTCCACGACAAGGGAATATTGCAAAGCGGATTTTTTATTTCTACCAGGATCGTTTATAGTCTTTCACTGATTTCCTCTCTTGTTTTAAGTGCAGCGTCAATATTATTGATTAGTTCCCAAGAAGTTAGTTTAACGATACACAACCTAATTAACTTGTCAGTGTGAACTGGGAACAGCAGTACAGAAAGTGTAAAAGTGCTTTTACTTTAGATGCACTTTACTTTAGTATTTAATGATGCTACCTATGAAATGTATAGAGGTTGTTACAATTAAAACATTGAAACTGGGTATTTATAGACACAGAGGCGACTATGGTCACTACGTATTCCTCGAAAGAATAACACACACACACACACACACACATGTGAGCGTCCCACAGGAGATGACTGAATTAAGTATTGATGCAATACTTGAATAAACCCATCAATGACTGAGTGGGGCTGATGAATGTTTGTGAACATGCATTCCCTAAATTGTAATAAAAAAAAATTCTACCTTCTCGCCTTGGATTTGTTCCTCATTTTTTTCCTCTTTTGTTTTTTTGTATTCCAGCCGTTTACTCGTTGCCTCATCCTTTCCATTTACTTGAATTGCGGGTCATTTGAAACAATTTGAAGATTTCATTTTGGAGAGAGCCATTTCCGAACTGAGAGCAAGAGAAAGAGAAAGAAAAGGTTGGTGACAGATGGAAATAAAAGAGGGGGACAACGAGGAGATGGGGAGACACAATAAAAAAAAAAAATAACGACAGGGTAATTTCATTGTCTTCGACCTGCATGGCTTCAGTTAAATGAAATGCTTTTGGGGTCGATTCATAGTCATGCTGGCTGCTGTGTCACTGCTATACGGAAGGAGATGGGAGGAGGAGGAAGCGATTATCACAGGAGCTGTCATGGTGCGGTCCAGCAGCTCCCACTGACTGGACGTGCAGGCCGGAGACTCACAGTCTGCTGAGTTCATTTATCCTGGTCAATAAAACAGGTGCAGAATGAAATAAAGCCAATGGGGCACAGGAAATGTATGACCTCTCTTTCTCTCTATAAATATATATATATATATATATATATATATATATATATATATATATATACACACACACACACACACACACACACGATGATGTGATAATAATCATTGATTAATAATTTGACAGTCAAAATCTCTAATAACAAGAAATAATGCAGTATGATTTGCAGTATTCATGTTGCATTGACTCTTTTAATTCATTCCTATTCAACAATCCTGTTTGGTACATATATGTATATACAGTGTGGTTTAGTTATGATGTGTATAGATTACCTGGCCAGATGTTTTGTCCCAGGATCAAAGATGATTTGACTGCTTGTTCTGTATACTGCATCTTCACAAGGTTGCTATTAAAGTTGTTGTTATTTTTCTTATAACGATTGACTAAAAAGACTGAAAAACACAAGTAGGTCAATTATAGTTTTTTTAATAATGATTTCAATAATGATTCAAAGGTACTTTTAAGTACACTTACACAATGATTTATCAACGGCAAAAATAAAAAAAATTCATCAAAAAGCAAAACCCTGTCCTTGTCTGTATATCCCCCCACAATAATCCCATCTCCTGTCTGACTCCACAGCACTGCTGCATGGTGGTCACGCTGACAGTAAGAAAAAGAAAAGAGAAAAAACATGAAGAGAACCATATATCATAAAAAACAAGAAAGTCAGAGTTAATGAATGCCCTGTGACCTTTTTTCGATTTAAAGAAGGCTACTCTCGCTCTTTCTTGGTGCTCAGCGTGTGGGCGTTCGGCTGCAATCAGTCAAACTATGGAAAACGTTGAAAAATGCCAAAGTGCTGTGGGAGCGCAGCGTTTCTTTGTCTTCCCTTAGCCAACACGGTTACAGAATCGCAGAGTTACATCCTGGTATGGATGCTTTTGGTTCTTCTCAGATCCCAGTGATGCATCTGCACTCCCAGCCTCGCAAGGCTAACATGCTAAACCTACAATTGTGCCAGAGTTGAAGGTTAAGGGGAATCATTGGCGAATACTTTAATCGTAAAATGATAAATGTGCTATTTATTGCTTATTCTATGTTTAGTCTAAAATGCTCCCTACTACAAATTTTCCGGGTGTCCTAAACAGTAGTTGTATTAAAAAACGCAGGGAGCGTCTCACTAACACTGCCCACTCTGCATTCTCTCGACGGTTCCCAATGGTCACAGAGGAGCCCAGAGAGATGCCTTCACAGGCGGCGCCGAGGGCCAATTTGGAGCGAGGAGATAAAGATTCATTAATTGGGAGATGAGAAGAACTCTGGCCAGCGCCGCTCTTGTTCTCGCTGCCAGGTCTGTTGGGAGCCTCTAAAAAGCCTGCGAATGAGGCCCGGTGTCAAAACAAATGTGGTATCCAGTTTGGATCCCAGCATGATCTGAAGCAATTAATTTCGGCATCAAACCGACGTTGGAGTGAAAATGTCCCTTTGTAATGGCCGAGGCTGATCTAAAGCTAATTTATGGGTAAAGGCCGCGATCGAACGTAAAATCTGCCAGAAGCGGGCATCACCCCATCATCAACCCCCCGCTAAGAAACCCCCTTAGAAACATACTGTATTTTCCAAACACCTAGAAACCATACAGTATATTCTCACAGTTCACAAAGCTGAGTGAAAATATTAAATAGACAATCAAATAGCCAAATATAAAACCGGTTTCCATTATAACACCAATACAAAGCATCCAATTACATTCTACAGTTCTGAACATCAGAGAGGGGAAAAGCAACAAAAACAAACAAAGCTTAAAAAAAGTAATGTTCATTCAAAGTGATTTGCTATCAAATGTCCCGGAGGGTGGATATGCACTACACGCCTTCCTTTAGCAGATAATGAATTTGAGCTTTATTACAATTACTAAATGTTAAACAGCTTATATAGCATCTTGAATTGGAACTTTTCACTGCAGAAGGTCGTGTAGACGCAACTCCAGTTTAATCACATTCTGTAGTGTTTATCCACCCCGAGCTAAATCTGCAGAAGCACTTGAAATAAAAAAGACAAGAGGAAGTTGGCACCGAGTGGAGGAGCTTGTGTTAACAATGCCAGGATAAAAAGAGCACTGGAGTGGGGATACGCTGCAATTCAAACACGACTTTGTGGTTATTTCTAAATAAATAACGAGTATACATCAATCAGAAATTTCATTAAAGCAATAGTGATTTTCTGCCTGGAGCGCTTGAATACATTTAAATTAATGTAGACAAAAAAAGTATTGCATTCTACATACTCATTATAGGGAATCCAGCTAATTGCATTTCCCTTTAATTGTGTTTACGGTCACCCATCACTGTTTTCTTTTTTATCGGAATGAAGCCCGGACTAGAGGCTCCAGTGAATTACGGTTTCGACAAAGCTGCGTTGCAAATAGATTGAAACACAACACAGCGCTCTAATTGATATGCAGATGAGCTGCAGAGAATAAGGGAAATTTGTTCTCAGCTAAGATCGTTCACCTCGGTGTTCCTGGAAAACACAAAACATGCACGTTTGCTTACAAGCTCCTAAAATGTCACACGAACTGAAGTCGGTAATGAAACATTATCATCTAGTTTACCTCAAGTAAGCAGTGGGAATGTAAACATCACTTCTAGGCAACATTCATCTCCTTAATGATATCTCTGACGCTCTACTGAAAATAGAATCTCCTCAGAATTTAAAGCAGGGGGTAGAGATCTATGAAGAATACAAAAAGTACGCAGCTTCTCTGACTTTTCAAATAAATCACCCACATCAATGTTTCCCCCATCGCATCCTGCAAGGATACCTCTGTGTTACACGGTGTAATATCACAGCTCTGTTTGGTTTAATTCTCTTATAAATAGAAACATCTGCGTATAATTAAATATATCTCACAAACCACCAATACACAATACTGTAAATTCTGCCTGCTCTGTATGCAAAACTATAATGGCCTAAAGACGCACACACACACACACACACACACACACACACACACACACACACACACACACACTTTATAAGTTATTTCTCAAAAATTCTGAAGCCAAATAAATACATACACAAACTCCTCCTTTACTTCTAATCAATATAAACACAAACCTAATGTCTTATCAAACAACCTTCTCTCTACTATATAACCGACACCAACTGCCTTAAATAATTTGACTCTATTGGCTGAGGAAACAACCACGTATTAAAACACACATGTCCCTTTAATCATTTATAAAAAGCAACATTCAAATCAACAGCTTCGGACAAACATACAAAAATACTGTTGGTGATTTTTAAGACAACTAGCCGTCAGCCCCAGAAGACAATCTCAACAGCAGGGCGGGTAACATTTCACAATCATCCATATCGCTTTCTCTAATCAAAGTTTCCTGGCTTTACTGGGGGTTTTCTTTTACCATCACAAAATATTCCTCACTCTGAAAAAAAAACATTTCTTCATAGCATGGAGCTCTAAATCAAAGGGATGAAGATTATTAGGATTTTATCGCTATAGCTCGTCGATTTCATTTGATTAGTGTGCAAGAATGAATATGATTGTGAAGGGACTTACTGCTTGGTAAATAGAGGGAAGGCTGGTTGATCTCAGCCTCAAAGTACGCGTGAACTTCAACCAGCACATTTGTTCTTTCACATAAGTATCTCAGTCATTTCATTGACACTCTTAAAAAGGTAAGAAGTGATTAGTTCACCATGCTGCGTTATGTATAAGGATTAAAAGAGGGCGTGTGTCAGTGGACTGATGAAACAAACTTCACCCAGCCTGCCCCGACGTTTACACAGTAAACGTAGATACGCAGGGCAGTGGGAGAGACCGCTTCATCACCACAGCATCTCTCATCGCGACATCACCAATCTGCCGACACATACTTATTTCCCAAACCCGAAGATAAATGACATATTCCACCCTGAAACTAAGGCTTGCTAAAGAAAAAATGCAGTTCTAACCTGGCGGAAACAAGTGAAGCAGCCCCATGATTACGTACATCTGGCTCTGAGCTACGACTGGTTTTAGATTTTCATTCACAAAGTATATAACAAATGACCTTGTGTCTTTTTTCCCTCCCTGATCGGCAGATGAGCATGTCTGGATTAAAAGTATTTTTGAGCGTAGGGATTATCAATCCAATTCTTTAGAGTGCATTTACAAAATAATGGCATTCGGGTGGACATCATCAGGAGATCATCTTCCTGGTGAGCATAAGATTTTACTCATCGTCATCACCACCGTGTTTTGGCTAGAATATGACTATGACTGAGATCTCCCCAGCTTAATATGAGTGGTAGCTTTTCTCTTTCTTTTTTTTTGCCCTTGAGGTAAAATGTGATGCGATGGTATTAGCACAGAAAGTCCTTCTTTCAGTTCCATGCAGGGACAATTACGACCCATTTGTCATGAAACATGTCAGGAAGTTCACAGGGTGTTAAAAAAAAAAATCCCCCAGAAAGCTAAAGAGATTGGATTCGAATGCAACAGGGCCTGAAATTGAATTTTTGTCAAAATGCTATGTGACAGATTCATCTCTATCTCCCTGTGAGTTTATGTCAATACCTGCAATACAACCCGCCCCCAAACCTTTATCTCTTTTTAATGAACTTGATGGTGATATAAGATGACGTCAGAGCCCTTAAAGAGAATAAGACGGCACTGATCCCGCAGAGGTAGCACACGACTGTGGAGCCTCACCCATGGGGGCTGATAACACACAGCCAACTCCCTGTTACACTCTCAGCATGTTTTAAATGCTCTCAGTGACACAAAACACAAAGCAACTCCTCCTCCGATTCCATCGCCACAATAGCGCTGCGTTGTTTTCTGACAACAGGTCGGGGCCCCCGGTTATTAAAATTAGGCGAGTAGATGCAGAGGTAATGATGCGCAGACAGGAACCAATTAGGTCAACAATTATGACCGGCGGTCCTCGTTTCATGCTATTTTCTGTTTTTGTACCCTCTCAGATGTTGACAGTGCGTACTCTGCTTTGTCTTTTTCTCCATTTGGTATTCAAGAAGACATTTATAGTTTTGCTCTGAGTTGTAGCGACATACTGTAGCTCCTTTGAGGAGCCCAGACCATCTTAATTAACTGGCACGTTTCTTTAAAACTCTTTAAAAAGAGTAGCAAATATGGCACACACAAGTCATCTTCTAACTATCTCACACAGCAGCTGTGTCATCAGCAGATTGGACTCGAACTAACCAAAAGTTTAGATCAGAGACTGAACACACTGCGGACACAGTGGGAAAAAAACATGGAACTACAAGCCCAAAGTGAGAAGATAACACTCCAATAATAGGGAATTGCACCTTCTTTGTTACTAGAAATGAGTCAAATGTGTTCCTCTCATTACATGAAGAAAAGTGCCATCTTCCTTGCTGAATTGTCAATCAGTGATTATAGCAGGGTGAAAAAGAGCTACAATCTAAAACAATGTTCATGATTTCAGAAACCCTTCAGATGTGCACCTTGTAAACGTATGGATAATATTGCTTTTACACTGGAAAATGTGGAATATTTATATAGAAAATATCCAAAACAATAGAAACAGTTTTACATTTACTTTTTTTTTTTTTTTTTTATGAAACCACTTATTTACCCACAACTAGTAAGCTAGACCCTCCCTAACCCCTTTGGCACAATAATCATATTCATATTAATTATTATTATATTGTAGAATTACAAGACATTTGAATAGGAATGGTCACTCACATTCAAAGTAGCAACACAGTTTTTGTAGTCGTAACACATATTGGTACTGTATGATGTTATAACATAGTTCAAAAACATCTCTTTTTTTTCTTTTTTGTTCACATTTGTTGATATGTAAATAAATGTACTTTCATCGGAAACAAAACAAAACTGCCTGTGCATGCCCTTATTATTTACAGAATCCCTTTTGTCTGAGTTTGTTCTTGCTGGCTACTGTAGAGCAGAGATACTATATACTCACGAGGAGAAATCAGACCATGGACTGCATCTGCATCAGTAAGCAGAAAACAGAGAGATCATGAAGAACAAGAATACAAAGGAAACATAATGAAGTACTGATTTTTCTTTTGATCATCAGTCCAATTATCTTGACTTGAGTCGGAATAACGAATCCACCTCTTTGTTGTCGATGACAATCCTTGTATAAAATGTCTACAAATGTTTTTTGTCGTGTATCACAACCTTCTGTCTTGACTTTGCTGAGGGTTTTTCCTCTGCGGAGGGAGCTGTCACAAAGCCAGGGCCCCATTTCTCACAAGCATCTTAGAGAATCCATTCATCGGCACAATTCATATCCCAGGACTACTCTGTGTCGGCAAGTACAATATACATTTAAAGGCATAAAGCCTTTCGGCTAAATCGGTTTTGTTTACCCATCTACACCCATCGACAGTAATGACCGAATTCAAAATTTGCAATTGGTAATGATGTTAAAATAGTATTGCTAAATATGTTTGAGGGAATATGTGATTACCGATTACCCGCAACATCTTTTCCAATCCAGGAAGAATGACATTTGGGATTAGTCCCACGAGGCCAGACCTTAGTTCAAGGCAACAAATTGACATTTCAGCAATTGATTGATTTGCTCCCCTTCTGAGCGCAAGACAAGAAGATCAATATTGCCAGTCTCCTGTCTGTCAGTTCAATATGAACTTCTTTTGTTGTTCTGCCCCTCTTTGTCTGAAATAAGTGGAGAAGATAAAAAAAGGCCTGTGCGACCGATGACCCTAACTTGAATGTATCATCAGTGGCCACTAACATAAAGAGGTGATTCCCATTCAAAGAACGGAGTAACACATGCCATGCCTGGGATCCAGCTGAGTCTTAGTTTATGCTTTTTCAAATGTCAAACACCCCTGAACAAGATTTAATGACTAGGATGCTCGTAGTAAAACAAGGCCTGGTCTTGACATCCCCCCCCCCCCCCCTCCCCTCTCCCTCATCACAGACAGCGAGGTACAAAAGGTTTGGTCCCAACTGCTTCAGGAATCATGTAGTAAATATACATTCAAACTTCTGAAGAAAAACAAACTGGAAGAGTAGAAAATACTGAAATACTGACATGATAAAAGAAAGCAGCGAGACGTAGTGGGACGGGAGAAAACAAAGCTATGTAGAGGGGACAGACTGGAGAGCGGAAGGAATGAAAAGATGCTTTTTGTGAGAAAGTTCTTCGGAGTCACATACAGTCCGGTATGTTAACACAATGCACTTTAGTCAGAAGCATGTTGGATTTTATCACCAAAGAAAAATCCACGACCTCTCATATATTTACAGTGTTCTTCCCTTACATTGTATTTATTTATTGTTTGTGTGTGCTCACTCCTATGTGTGTGTGTATATATATATATATATATATATGTGTGTGTGTGTTTGTGTGTGCCCTTGATAGCCTCTGTTGTCCATAGAGATCAACAATACTCTTCAATGTTATGTTGCCATTACATCACATTAACTAAGATACAGCAAAAACATACTCATGCACACACACACACACACACACACACACACACACACACACACACACACGCACACACAATCTCTAATTAGTTGACAGCCATGTTACCTTAAGGCCACTACCCAACTCTCAGTGATACGTAGCTCTAGACCTTCAAGGACGATTTGCGACAAACCACTGCCAAGTCATAGTGGCCCTCTGTGCAGTTCTGTACGCCCCACTTGAGAGAAACTGCACTAGGAAAATACAGCGTGGGCAAGCTTCTCATACTTGCATCTCACTGCAACATGTAAACACAAACACAGCAGACTATCACAGCTTGGTGTCGTCACCAACCAGCCCTCCGTGACTCCTTCACTTCAGGTTTTTACTCCACGAAGGGTTCGGAATGGATTTCCATCCTCCCATCCTCCTTCACTCACATCCACCGTGTTGTTTCTGAGCGCTTCTCTTCACTTCTTCGTTTTCTTTAAGTGTCATCTCTGCCTCACAGTGAGGATGAACTCTGGCTGTAGTTTCTGAGTGTCAGTCTGCTGTACCTTGGCGAAGGGGGGGAGGGGGGAGGATGGGAGGGGACCGGGGGGAGACACAGACCTGTCTCCGAGACGGGTGAGCCACTACTAGACGCCAGGGAGTCGCGGAAAGGCGACGGCGGAGTCAAAGCGATAAGCTCCTCTTCCAACTCTCCCCTCCTCAGAGGGGAGCTGGTGAGGCAGGTGATCAGGCCTCCTCGCATGGAGGGGGAGATGGAGGGGGAGGTCTGGGCATGAGGGGGCGGCAAGGGGTAAGGTGAAAGAGGAATAGGGTGGACAAGACACCCACTCCGGGCCCCCATGCTGGACTCGACAGGTGGGAGGGGCTGGACGTCGGCGTAGGTAGTGACGGTCGGCGCCATCTGGATTTCACGGGGCAACAGGTACGGGTCGGCGGGGTGAGGAGAAGGAGGCGTGTGTTTGTGCGTGTGCGTCGGGGAGGGGGACAGCATCATGCTGTTCAGCTCGCTGATGTTGGCAGTGAAGCGGTTAACTACGCAGCTGATCTGATCCATCAGTGAACTCTGGCCCTTTACTGGGTGATCATCCACAACGACCAAACGGCCATCGCTCCCCACCACCAGAGAGCCGCTGCTGGCAGGGCCGCAGCTGCTCCCGCTGGCGCCGCTGCCGCCACTGCAAATGCTGCTGGGGTAGTTTGGTATACCAGCCATGGCGGGCTCCTCCCCTACACCTGCCCCCAGCCTCTGGCTGACCGTGCTGATTGGCGACGGCGTCTGCGGCCGGTACGTGATGGAGTAGCGCTCCTCCGCTTCGGAGAGGTCATACAGGGTCTTGTCCGTGCCAGAGTCGGGGTGAATGGACAGGGAGGACATGGAGGGGAGAGAGGGCAGAGGGACATGTGGGGGCAGGTCCCCCCCTCCACAGTAGCGCTCCTCCGACGTTTTGGAGAAGGGCTTGATGACGGCCGTCTGATTGTTCTCCTTCTTCTTGATGTGGAAGGACAGCCGTTGCCACAGGTGGTTGCCACGTGAGCCGCTGCGCTCCGTCTGCGCCCAAGACACTGATTTACCGTTGGAGCTGGAGAGCATGAAGGGAGTGGAAGGGAAAGAGAGAAAAGAAAGAGGGGGTTGTTTATAGATTGGAGAGGTTGTTCTAACACCTTCGATTCATGTTTTTGTCAGTTTTTTAAAAAAAATACTTTTCTGTTAGATAAAAGAACATTTCCAGACTTTGACGTCATGTCTATATTCCAAATATTCCCTACAATTCATATGACTGGCAGCTGAATGTGGGTATGATTAACTCACTGAACATTATTTACCCTTTCTTTCAGATAAAATATACAGTGTTTTCTCTTTAATAATCTACTCAGGACTTGTTTTTGTATCACATCCTATGACACCCCAAATGTAGATGTGATATTTCTCACTACAGCAAAGTGAGAAATAAATGTTAAATTATTGTGTTATTCTTGATCAGTTCAGGTTGATCTTGATAGCAAACCTAAACGTGACTGTTAGTAATCAATTAGCATTAAGAGTCAAAACACTGTTGGTGGTACAATTAGATAAGGGGACAATTTGTTTAAAAGCTTCACTGTAACAAAACCCATCATGCCAAAAACATATGATACATAACATAAACTGTGATTGCTCCATATTAGTTCCTATTTATTATCCTCCATGAGTCGTGTAATTTAATAGATATAAACAACTGAAGCTGTGACTCAACCACGGAGTAATTCCATTACAATTAATTTCCTGTTCTATTTTTTTCCCCACACAATGGGCCTCATTTATCAAACGAACGTACGACCGAAAACCGTGCGTACGACCATTTCCACGCAAACTTCGGCATTTATCAATTTGGACGTAAGCGGAAGCTGCGATCAGATCTCACGTCAGGTCTGAGCTCGTGTACGCAAATTCGAGTCTGTGGATTTGCGGTGCAGCACAGCAAAATCTGGCGTAAAATAATGAACAAACCTCAGCTGTCATTAAGCATAAGCAGTCACATATTTAGAACAGATCAAAACGGATTATTAAAACGAAAACATTTCTTTTAAAGCCCATGTTTTTACTGATACCACTTTCAAAAAATTAAACAATGGGATAAATAGCCTAAGATGACAACTAATTATTACACATTAAAATGTGAAAGAATCATAAATACAAGCAGAAATGTGTGTTTGCAAATTAACTAAAGGCAAAAATGTGTAATTGTTTTTGTTTTTGTCCGATGGGTGTGACAGAACTGGAACAACAATGAAAGCACCTGTTGAGATAATCATCGTTCCACTGTGGTTGGTCAGATGTTTATTCATTCCCCTATTTAAACAGATGCTTTGTCAGTTATCAAGTCTTGATGATGGCAGACTTGCTTATTTTGGAGGAACAATACGCGCGTCAGACGTGAGCGCGTTTTCAGGGACCGCAGGGATCTCTGTGTCACCTCCACCACTTATGCCACAGATCGACTCCGACCCAATTAAGGAGGCAATTTTTTCCTCCGTCCCCGTCAAGATCAGGCTGGAGTCTGTTTGGCCTCCTCCAGTCTGCCTGATGCTGCGTTTAAACGCAGCAAAGCGTTCCTTGGTGGCCAGCTTCATATCCGACCATTTTTTCTTGACCTAAATGTAAAGAATTGTTTTGATCAGTTAGCAGACATAAGCTTTTAGGCTGCGGATGAAAAGATTAATTTAAGTCGTTAGGCATGGGTTAAGTTATTGAGAATGATATTCAAACCTCAGCTGGAGTCCGTTCCTCTGCGGCAACGCTGTTGACTGCCTCCGTTATCTTTTTTGTGAGCCCCTTTTATACCACCCTTCAGGCTGCCAAAAAGCACTGTCTTGTTGTGTTCCACCTCCGATGTCAGGATGCCGATCTCCGTGTCAGAAAAGTTTCTTTTCTTACCCATGTTTCGTCTCTCCATGTTTGACCTCAGTGGGCGAGGCCTCCGAAACAGGAATATTTATGGGCGTAACATGTTAATGACGATCGAATTCAGCCGCCGCATTTATCAAGGCCCGCTCATTCGTACGCTGAGATTGGTCAGATACGAACGTTTCATAAATCGCACGTGTGTCCTGTCGTGAGACCAAATCTGCGCTCAGATCTGCGCCCGTTTTCACGCAAGATTGATAAATGAGGCCCAGTATGTTCTTCATTTGTCTTTGTCAGTTTCTCTCTTCCTCTCTCTGTTTCCCCCCTATCTTACAATTTTCTCCACTTTTCTCTGCTTCACATCAGTCACTGCACTGTCCCCCTAACCCTCCCCACTTTTCCTTCTCTCATCCTTTTGTCAGGTTAATTAGTGTGATTAATCTATAGTGGAACTTCTGATTAAAGCTCACACCACTGTGGCTGAGGGGGGTGAAAAGAACTCCAAATCTCCCCGGGGACACAGCCACCCACACTCATGCATATGTAGACTGTGACACACATGCATATGTAGACTGTGACACACATGCATATGTAGACTGTGACACACACACACACACACACACATGCATATGCTGCACATGTTGCCATGTACCTACACGGTGCTGAGATAATTTGATCCCATAGGAGGAGTCTCTGACAGAAAGCTTTGGAGCAAAGTGTGCCGGACCTGCCACTTGCAGAAACACATGTTGCACATACTAAAGGAGTGCTGGATTGATTTTACGTCACATCCAGGTCTGTCATGTCTGGTGACGGTAAACCATGCACTCTTCAAACATTTGGTACGAACATCAGTCAATATTTCTTCTTTTCAGTTTTTCTTTTATATTGCGTCTCTCCCGCCCCTCCCCCCGGTCTGGTGGTTTCATGTATCTATCTGTGTCTGTTCAGACTGCACTATGACAGCATCTCGAAGGCAACAGCTTCCAGCCCTGCACTGAGGAGATAGACAGCCCTGCCAATTACCACCACCTACAGGGGAAGATAGGACCAAAAGAGATGGAGAGGGAAAGGGAGGAATAGAAAAGGAACCAAGATGGAAGCACTCCTGACATTTCTCATAAGAGCGCGATTGAAATCTTGCTTGCCAAGCGGGGTGAGCTGGAGGAACGTGCTGACAAATGAAAATGTGTTCTTGTCTTTCTCCCCCCTTTTCATTCTGGGCAAGTGGCTGTGCGTCACTCCTTTTGTGTCCTTTGATCGGTTTCCTGTCAGAGTAGATGGCTCGTGGATGGCCTGAAGGCGTGTGCGAAAGCTATTAAGTCTCACCTTTCCGTGCTATTCCTTGAGCATTTTCTTGTTTCCTTACCATGACTCCTGCTTTGAATCTCTCTGTCCATCGCCCACTATCTTCCCTCTGTATTCACATTTCTCTTTCCATTTTTCTCCTTACCCCCCTTCCTCAGCTCACTTCTCTCACTTTTTTTCGCCATGTCTCCATTAGGCAATTGTCTGCAGTTCATGTTAGGGTCAAAGGAACAGTCAAGCAGACTCAGGAGAGCTCAGAGAATCAATCTCTCCGAGAGCTCCAGCACACACACCATAAATAGTCTCGAGAGTGGGGCCATTACAGAAATGGTGCCTTGGACTGTAACTGAGGACTAACCTGGCATTAACCTGGCCAATGAGCCTCAAGTGTACGCAAGCTCGCACACGCACGCACACGCACACACACACACACACACACACACACACACACACACACACACACACACACACACACGTACCTCAGAGTCTCTCCAGTAGAACCTCTGCGTTTCCACAAGTTAACCAGACTAGAAGACCGGCTGGCGGCTGAGGACGATTTGCCGTCGCCCACGTGCATGCGCACCACTGTGCTAGTGGTAAAGGCACTGCGCACGTTTCGCTCTGGTTTGGCAAGGATGATGTACACCTGTTCGGAAATATAACACGGGATATGCAATTCAAATACTGCAAAACACCTCTAAAAGAAGACCACTGAATTTAGTAATGTACAGAAACAACAAATACCAGCATCATTTTCAGAGGTGTGATGAAGGCTATTTATGTAAAACTAATAAAAAGATAATTCTCAAAACAAGCAGTAGCCAATTGTTTGTATTGATTTCAATCTGCTGTTTAAGCACAAACTTTCTCCTTGAGGTACCACAGTATATCTAGCTATTACTGTAGAAGAAGGAGAGAACATGATACGTGATCATACTTTAAATGAGCCTTTTTATTTCAGAGTAGGCATTTGGAGAATGTTTTTTCTTTTCTAATCATTTATTCATAGACCAAAGTTGTACACTCTTCCAAAATCAGGGTGTTAACTGGGCGTGCTACTTGTGCATTACCATTACATTACTGTCAATAACAAACAATTACAACCACAGTACATTTGAAGTTTGGAAACCTAACATGCAATCAGACACAAAGCAGTGACCGAGTGAAATGAAGAAACTTTGGATTTTAGCTTTAGCCTTACCTTGGGTACGAACATGCAGCACAGCGCCACGGTGGCACTGAGGCTGACACTGAAGCACATGGTGATAATTTTGTAGTTGGAGCCAAAGTAGATGGGTACGAAGGCCAGCCAGATAATACAGGTGGTGTACATGGTAAAAGCAATGTACTTAGCCTCATTGAAATTAGCTGGGACGTTGCGAGTCTTGAAGAGAGAGAGCGAGAGAGATTCAGGGAGAAAGTGTAAGTACATTTTCAGACATTTTTTCAATGTTGTTGCCTTAAAATAGGAAAAGTTCGTGAACACAAATCTTTTATTTTGCTTGATGAGCAGTGTACTTCCACTACTGTCTGTCTCCTTTTACCGTTCTGCTCATACACACTGCAGAAAATAGCTGGCTGCAGGCCACTGATAATCAAACACTGACTTTATAATGTGTTTGGTTCAATAGAATTTAATTTACTGCTGTTGAGAGTGGTAGAGCAGAACACAAACATTGGTTCAATAATTGCTTTTCTTATGTCTGTGTGACTTTTCTCATACAAGATGGAGTAAGACATGTACAGAACATGTATGTAGTTCGTACATATGCCCCTCCAAACAAGAACATGTGCCTCCATCATCATGTGTCCTTGGCGCTGTGGATAAGCACCTACTTACTGACGCTTTTGTGACTTCAATATTGACATTGTTATCTAAATTATTTAATCAATACTTTGTCACAGAAAATAATCTTTTGGTTTTTAGGTAGTTTTGTACAATAATTACAAACGATTCAGCCTGTACCTTGAAGGCATAGAAGGTGCAGCTGAGGATGAGCAGGCCATTGTATCCCAACGGGGCAACCACACCCATGTTAGTGGTGTTGCAAATGAGGTTGACCTGGCGGATGCTGGGGTAGTCATGGATCACCTATAGAGACAGAGGAGGAAACAGGGCAATGACAAAAAGCTTGATAAAGCATTTCCATTACACTGCCAACTTAAGATGTTCAATGTATTAAGTCTGCTATAATTACAAAAAAGGCAGAGAGCAGGGACTGTTTCACTGCTTTTTATAACCTAATAAAAAGATACCTGTTGATCTCCTAATTAATCTGCTACGGTTTGGTTCAAATGGTCTTCAAAATATTAGTGATTTAATAGAGAAATCAAATTTCTTCCTCTCTTGATTCTACTTAATGTTTCGCTCTCTAATTTGTCTGAAATCCTAGGGCTGCTGTTCAGTATTGAGATCACGATTATTAATTATTAATAATACAACAACTCATTGACTTTGTAAACATTATAATTTTTTTATTGTCTTTTTAACAGTGGCTTTTCTTGAACTTTAAAACTGAAACTAAAATTATGATAAAAAACACAATATATCAAATATATTATATAATAATAAAATACAAAAATAAATTGGATCAATACTTTGATCAAATGTGTTGTGGTACACAGTCACAACCTAGTGAAAACTTCTTAATATATTTTCATTATCTTGGTAAACCATATTCAACATATTCCTGTCAAAACCTCAGTGAAATTTGGCGACATCTTTAAAGGACGGATGGATGCGCTGGATTCATAACACAACACAAAACAAGAGCATCATTGCAAAATGGAATGCAGCCCAATAATAATCTCAATGATCTTGTTTTTCATTAAATAGTTGGAAACCAAAATCCTGATTGGAAAAAAAAAAAAATAATCAGCCAGTCATTTGTTATTAAGTCTTTCAACAAGCCAATGAGAAACAGACAGGGACACAGACACCTTGCACACACACACACACACGGCTTACCTCAGGTGGCTCCATGAGGAAGAGAGCCACAATGATGCCCAGCTGCAGTAGTATGAGGAGGAAGGCAATGATGAGCTGAGCACAGGCAGACATGAAGCGAGGTTTCTTTGTGCAGATCTTCTTCTTGCTGCCGGCCAGGATCCGAGCGATGCGGTTTGTCTGGGGATAAATTGGCAAACACCATCAGGACCTTTTAATAAAATATATACTGAACAATACTGCATCTATATTCTGGCCATCTGCTCGCTTAACTTCTACCATGCTGCCCGCTGTCCTCATGCAGACATATTAACATTTGAAGAAACATTGCACACAGGAGTCACAATCTAGAGCAATACGCTCAAGGTAATATCTTATGGGAAGGCTGTTGCAGTTCTCTGCCATCGTTCAATCCTACATCCCTGTTCCCTGAGCCCTCATTCCCACAACCCCACGGGACAGAGGTATGAAAGGCTTGTGTCCTGCCTCAGGTGTTTTTGGTACCCGTATCCCCTCACTCTAACCATGAAGGAAGGCATAGCAATCTGAAGTATCAGGGAACATTTATTCTCCATCTGCTTCCACAAATGTAGCTATTCCCTATATTGATGACCAAGACAGGTTGACATAAATGTAATGACAGGGGTATTCAAAGTCTTCGGTTGCGACTCCTTTAGACCCGCGACTGCTGAACCCTCGATCGTTACCTTGGTGACAAGCGCAGAGTAGCTCATGGCAGGTGACAGGCCTATTCCCAGTCGCTGGAGGTAGCAGTGGATGACGTGGGGTTTGGTTATGAGGCTGAAGGTACACAGGTACCCCAGACAGATCCCTGCCAGTATGATGTAGCACAGCTCCCTACTGGAAGATTTCACCACTGGGGTGTCCCGAAACCTGAACACATTCAGGACAGCAATTATGTGCAGAAATACATGAGTGAACACGCAGCAATTACGGGATATATGAAAGAATCTAATACACACACCCAGGAAATCAGCGACCAAGAAAAGAGTAGTCTGTCTAGTCAGTTTGCATTTATATTCTCTGATACAGACGAGACATTCATTACCTGATGAAGACTGCAGTAACAAAGAATGTGAACATTAGACCGAGGCAGGCAAAAACCACAGCAGCAATGGGTTCAGGGTCGCCCCACCGCAGGTACTCCACTGGGATTGGGTCACAGCCTAGGGATGGAAAGAAGTAAGTGTGAGGCCCATTTACTAGATAAAACAGAATTTTCCAAACATTTACTTGTACTTTTATTCTTTACCTTCTCTGTCTTGCATTTTTCTTTTGTTTCTTATACCCTTCTACATTCAGCTTTATTGCACTGCGTTCCTGAATACCTAATCCTGATTGGTCAATTACAGCATTCTACAGTCTGTCATTTCTTCACAGCAGACCACGCTATGAATAAGAGACTGTTGCTATGGATGCAGATCTGAACTCTGTACACAGGGAGGGCACTGTTCTTTCATGGAAGCAATTTAATAATTTTCCACATCAATATTTTGTGTCAAATTATTGATTTCTTCAGTTGTATAATGAGCAGGATAATGTACAGCGAGCCGGTCATTATTGCTATATGAACCCCTTCAGATGGAGTCAAGACCTCTCAGGTTCAACCTGTGGGGGTTCATTTTGCATAATGACCAGCTGACTGTACATTATCCCTAACTTGACCCACATATTGAACATCGGTGTGCAGCGCTTGTTCGGGTGAGCAACAAACTGCAACTGTTGAGATGGGAAAATCTGAATCTTGTTGCTGAACACACTAGTAATTAGTGCCAACAAAGTGTAATCTATCCATTATCAAAACACGGATATCGTACCAATTATTCAGCCTGCCTCCTTCGTTATTGCTGCATACCTTTTGACCTTGAAATGTATACTTCTCTGTTGTCCACACTTTTTTATCTGTGTCTCCATATCTCCCGTTCTTCTTGTCTTCCTTAATTTGATCTTTGTATCAGTTTCCTGTCACTCTCTTTTTCTTTTTTAATGCCTCATCCATCACTCTGTCTCTCTCTTTCCCCCTAATATCTCCCTTATCTTTCTTCATCTTCATCGCTCCCACATTTCTCCGTAATTCTCTCCCTCCCTCCATCTCTGTCTCCCTCCTAGGCAAGGAGATAACGTGTCATTAATTAAAGGGACAGTTCTAATTATGAACAGTCTTAACGTTTGCTGAAATTATCTGGCTGGATGGTCTAGACATATTGTAGCAGCAGGGAAGCATGGACATTCTTTCTAAAACTTGAGACACACACACACACACACACACACACACACACACACACACACACACACACACACACACACACACACACACACACACACACACGCACACACACACCTGTTTGTACAGTCCTGCTAATCGCAGAGAGAGAGGAAGAGTCATTAAAAAGACTGAAGTAATTTAATGACTTTGTCTTTAACATGGTCAATAAAGTTAATCAAATCAGTGTTCAAGTGGTTAGGTCTTAGGGCGTAAACAACGGTTTAATGGCTGCGGAGCCAGGGGGACGGAAACAACCAGACAGAAACTAAGTTAGGCAGAAGCACTCTGCAGTCGATGTGGTGCACCTGCAGGCTCATATCACTAAAAGGCCATTTCAATTAAAACTGGATAAAAATGAAGACGCCACATGCTCAAATCACGATTAGACCTTGAAGCATGGGTGCTGGACCCCTAATGTAGATGATTAAAAAGGAAAGACTAGGACAGGACTCCAGTTTAATATTGCCACATGGATGTATTCTGGCAATAACACCCATCAATACACACAGGTGGGGATAATTATAGGCGCCAGCAGCCAGGCAACCAGCACAACAAATACATCCCAACTGGGATTTGTGGCCCATTTTATTTGTATTATGTTGGGAGCACAAATTTAAACAGTGTGGGGTATTGAGCAGCATGCAGTGTAGTTAAACAGAAAAATCCATCATATTGCCTTATTTAAAGACAGAACATTAACCATTCATAATAACCTCAAACCGGCGGGGGGCTGGCAAGGGGGGCCAGATCAGTGGGAGTGGCCTGCGGAGCTGTGCATTGTGGGAGTTGTTGTCTTCCATCTACATGCACCAAAAAGTCACTGTCTGCCCACTTTCAATAAAGATTCATGTTTCCACCGGTGAAGTATTCCTTTAAGTATAGCACCTCTTTAAGAGACAAGGACTACTGTAATGGTACAACAATGGGGGATGACGACCACCCACCCGTGAAAATGTAAGGTGGGAGGAAACGAAGGCACTTGCTGAGAATTTAGCTCCAATCAATCTTGCCCACATGAATGTAGACGTTGGGGCCGAAAATCAGACAGTTCCCTCGTGGGTTTCCTCAGAGCATCGGATACCTCAGCATTTTAAGTAGTTCACTGAACCTGCAGGAAATCATGTTGCGTCTGACCTCAAGTCAAAGTGATGCATGAAGGGGGGCCGTTAAGAGGGTTCAGCCAATAAAAAGTTTTGAGGCAAACTCCTTCAAACACACTCAGACTCCAACTGTGGAACTTTACCGATCAGTGGAGAGGCGAAAATCCCAAAGCTAATCCTCCCCTTTTCTGCTCTCTCTCTCACTCAGACTCACTTATTCCTTCTCTTTATGTTTCTAAGTCACGTTTCTCCTCTTTTTTTTCTTGTTTTCACTCTATTGCAGTCGCCAAAAATTTCCTATTGCTTATTTTATGGTTTTCACACCCGCTGTAACTCTGTCCCTGCCAGCTGAAACCTTGCTCTATCTCCTCTATCCCCCCTCTGCCTTTATATCTCTCTCTCTTCATCTCTCTTTCTTTTGGCCTGAGGGAGTGAGATCAAAATGTCTGCTGGAGGAACAGGGCAAGCAGTTTGTTTACACCTCATTATTACTGTTCCATACAGCACCGCTGGGGGACACACAGCACTTATTGTTGATGAAATGAGTCGCATGCACTCACACGCATGGGCGTGCACAAACACACACAAAATAATACACTGCTATCCCCGATCACTCTTTCAATTCAATATCTCCCTCGTTCTTTTGCTGCCAATTTTCTCCGACGGTTTTCTCATCCGTTTGCTGCCCGTTTTGGTTTAAGGATGCTCCACTCTCTCTCTGGCAGTGGAGCTCAATCTGAATTTCCAGCGTGGCTCGATTCATGTTTTAATCATTGAGCTCAGTGAGGAGCTAGAAAGCAGTATAATGAGCAGCTGAAAGCATAACAAGGCAAAAATTCAAACGCTTCCAACGCAATGGTGGGGAAATACATTTTCATTGCGGCTGAAGTGCATTTGCATTGAAAGTTGCTCTTGATGCAGAATAATTAAAACATTGGTGACCATGTTGGTAACAAATTAAAGGGATGAGGGAGCAGAGCGGAAGGAAGGGAAGGGAAAAGGAAGGAGGAGAAGAGAGTGAAATGGAGACATCGTCTCTCAGTCAACGTAACTCGTGCAGGCTGTCTAATAATATGCTGTAATGGCACACTGTATAAGGGAAAGCACACTCTTCTCATTCCACTAAACATCCTTAATCTTATGACCCTTCACACAAACTTGCTCACCCATATAATCGCATATTCATCGCATGGTTTCTTTCAAGTGGCTTCATAAATACTGCACTGATAATCCAGGATTTCTATGCAGGAGCAGGGGCAAGACCTGTAGCTCTGTGTGCTCATTGAGTTATTCAAGATGCTTCTAGGCAAAGTGGACATTTTTAAGATTGCGCTTATGTTAGCCATAGGCATGCATTTACAAACACACAAACATTCAGAGACTGACCTGTGAGGTCATCAGTAGGCCAAGAGCCCAGTTCACAGGCTCGGCAGGTGTACTCGTCAAACACAAACTCATTTTCTTTACAGGGAGTGCACGTCCAGCAGCAGCTCACCTCACCTTTACGGATCACCTGGAAGGGAGGGAACGCACAGCGTCTGTGTGTTGTTCAAATCATGTGCACAAACCACAGAATGATGATGCCGAATGGACCCACATTAATTAGGTATAACTGGCCTACGAGACATTTTAATTAATTTATGCAAAAATATGAATAATCCATTCCAGAGGTGAAGATTTGTAATGTACGTTTAACACGCCAAGGAAGGGTGTAACCTTGCCCATGACCATTATAATGTTTATTTATTTTTATGAGTCATTTTACCTTAATCTGTCCTTTGGCACAGGGTTCACTGCAGACGGATTTGATCACGCCATCTTTGTTAGGCCAGATTTCATCATCATCTATCTTCAAGCCTCTGTTGTCCCAACTGCCAACATTAATGTAGTCGTAGTAGTCCTTCCCCATCTTTTTGAAGTTCATGATTTCATACCTGTGGATGAGAAGTAGAGATACAGTATACATCCGACACATTTACACCTGCACAGTTGTGTCATACGACCATTAAACCAAAAGGCATCAACACAAAAAATAAACCCATGACAGCTTTGTTAAGTTAAAGTGCGTACCTGCCAGGAGAGTCTCCGTTCACATCAAACAGGATTCCCTCCCCTGACACGCCCGTGAAGTTGGTTTTCATCAAGAAGTCTAACAATGTGGCACCATCTATAGGTCGCATGGCATCACACAGGCCCTTAAAATACACAAACAATCATTAAAAATCCAACACAAATGACCCACAGCATAAAACAATAGTTTCATGTAAGTTACTTAGAAAATGACAGTCAGTGGCCATGCACTGAGTGTAACGGCATAAAAACAGTAAAAACATTCCTGTACTTTGAGTTTTAACTCAGGTATATTCAAAGCATGATTACTGTACAGTCAGCTGGAGTAACATAATACAAAGATACACTTTAAGCAACCAAAACAACAGCAGGGATGCTCAAAGTTTCATGAAAATTGAAACGTGCAAGCCCGTGTCTGACATATTACATTCCAGTTCACATGTCGTCAAAGATGAAATTTGAATTCCCAATAAGCTACAACTAACATGAGCTAAAATCACTGATGGATTGACTTTGATTAGCTGAACTTGTTTTGTGCCTTTCTATCTAAATTGGCACATTCGTTAAAACCAAATGTGTAATAGTATATCTGATCATTCAGCTTCCCGTCTTGCACCGTGAAGTGCAAGAAGCAGAACCCTCTCCACCCCTTCATCTCCCTCTATCTCCTTGCTTTGTCCTAGTATGACCATCCATTCATCCATCAGAGCAGCACCTACCTGATAGCCTGGGCAGAGAGCCCGTTGCATGTTATGCAGGCCATATGCCATCGAGTAGATGGCATTAATGACAAACCCCATCTTAGTGTCCTGTGCATACTGCTGCCGAAGGGACTCTCGCTCTGCAGAGGTGGGGTGTGTTGGGAGAGGGGGGGAGGATTGGTTTGGTGGGGAAGGAAGAAAAGAAAAAGGCAGGTATATGAAAGAAAACTCTCTAGTTTTATGAACCAATGTGTGCTTCTTTTCCTGACATCAAAGCCCCACTCCCTTCTCATCGACCACTTCCCATCTCCACGTCTCATTTCTGTCAGCCTCTTTCTGTGTCTCGTTCATTTGTGTTTCCCGTCCCATTTCATTAGAATACATGAGACATGACTCCCTTTGATGCAGCTCACACACACACTGTTTTGCCTATGAATGGAGGGATTGAAACAGAGAGAGAAAGACAGGGAAGGGACGGATACAAAGAAATAAAGGGAGGGATGCACTCACAGCCACAAGGCATATCTCCATATGAACCAGAAAGCTGTGTGTATCCATATTACGTGTGTTTGTGTGTGTGTGTGTGTGTGTGTGTGTTCAGCCACTCTGTTTGTATGTTATTTGCATTAATAGTAGCCAGAATGAAAGCCTGTCAATAAATATGTAGATGTTACTGTAGCCTGTGATGTTGAACTGAAACAATGTTCCCAATCTCTTTCTCTGTTCCCCAGACGGTCCTAGTCAAAACAGAAGTACATACAGCTGTTGTTTTCTATGTATATACTCACTACGCAGGCGTTCACAGTAAGTAAATATCAGGTCTTATCCTCACGGTATGTGTATTCGTGGTCTGTACTCACTGCTACAGGTGCGGTTGTATTTGGCGCTCTCCTGTGGGTGACCTTTGAGTCGGCAGTGGAAACGATGCTGCCAGAACTCGGGAAACCAGGGGTTCCGTAGGTTGTTTTCAGGACGAAGTTTAAGGTAGTACTCGTCGAACCACTTCACATCGGCCGACTGGAGTTTGATGGTAATGCCGCCCGCCGCTTCCCGGACAAAGCCATCTGTTACATCATACCGGTCCGCCCATCCGTCACTGCTCACACAGAAACACAAGGACAAGTAGAGGTTTAGCAAACTCATGAATGAAAATACTTCAGCTCCACCGTTTCCAAAAATGGATTTGCATTGATTCCTCTGAATATCTGCTGGAATCATTCAGTCATTCCCAAATATTTCTGCTTATTATGCTCAGCCAATTTAGACGATGTCTTTTTAGGTTGGGAGAAGACTGAGATGGAACTATTTGGGCACACTGTCTTGATTTGTTATTCTACTATCATAACAGAAGGTTGTAATAATAGAGCTGAATAAATAACAGTTTATACTGCTCGACTATGCCTCCCAGTAGCTTGTATCCAAAAAGCCCTTCTTGCAGGTGTGCTGAGTGTGGACCTTTTAGGGCCAGCCCCTATAGGAATTAGTACTGGTAGTTGAAATAATCAACCTGATTAGCTGAGTGTGAAAGTACATGAACATTATAATATGCTGAGACGCTGAGTGGGTCTCTAGAGCCCTGGAATTACAATACACAACTGTGTGTGTGTGTGTGTGTGTGTGTGGTGGTGGTGGTGGTGGGGGTGCAGTGAACAGCTGACATGCCTGTTATTAGATTAAATTAATTTTTTGGGTTGAGAGGTGAAGCGTGAGGGCAACAATATGTCATCATAACGAATAAACTTTATTCCACCCTCTCTCTCTCTCTCACACACACACAGCTGAAGACATTTAGTTGGCGAGTGCTCCAGTTTCCTCGGGAGGAAGGGACAAACAAAGACAATGAGCAGCAGAAAGACTCGGAAGAAGAACGAGAGACTGAAGCAGAAATAGCAAATTGGGGAGAAAAACAGTGAGGGAGGCACAAACAGAACGATTAGTGGAGAGGACATGTGGGAGGGAGATCTTACATCATTATGGGCAATGTCGGAAACTCTATCATATCGCTGACAAATAGGCATCAACACTACGCGCAGACACACATGCACCAGCCGGGTGCCGAGATGATCTAGGTCAAACGGAGTATTTTGGCTGCGGCTCAACAGCCGTGCCCCACCAGAAGCCAGCAAGACGAATATAACTACCACACAATCCACACACTGACAAACTGTGGGGAGACATATCGCGGTAGTTTGCATTTTTTAGGGTGGGGGGGGAGGGGGGGGGATTTGGGTTTACTGCTCCTCAAGGAAGCACAGATGGCACAGTGAGTGTGTGTTTGTGTGAGAGATAAAGAGAAGAAGGGAAAAAGAGAGAGGAGTGGACGTGAATGACAAATCTTCTCTCTTCCTTTCACAACTCCTGCCAACATGGCCTCAAGCAGGAAAATGATCCTCAGTTCTTCCAGTGGAAATTCTCATTCTCTCTCTCTCTCTCTCTCTCTCTCTCTCTCTCTCTCTCTCTCTCTCTCTCTCTCTCTCTCTCTCTCTCTCTCTCTCTCTCTCTCTCTCTCTCTCTCTCTCTCTCTCTCTCTCTCTCTCTCTCTCTCTCTCTCTCTCTCTCTCTCTCTCTCTCTCTCTCTCTCAGCCTCCAGAGAACAAAACTCATTTTCTCCTACAGCAGGCCTTCCAGCCTCATTCGGATTGGACACCCAAAGTGTTTGTGTGTGCGTGAACCGTCTTCTCCATCAGCCACCATTTGTGTCTCTCTGTCTCCCACCTTTCTTCCTGGCGTTCTCCTCGTCACCCTCCACCTCTACGCAATGCTCATAAATCACGGTGGCTATCCATTACATGATAAAACATGCCTGCAACCATCCCAATAAATGTGCGCAGATGTGTGATGGGTGCGCGAGCGTAAGGTGTCATTTGTACGGTAGTAAAGAGATGGCGGGGGGTGAGCGGTGGTTCTGTCGACAGCAGGCTTTCCAACACTTCTTCTCAAACCACTGACTGTTTTGGGGTCTGGTGCCTTGCAGAGGACGCTGTCTTCACAATGGACCAATTGGGAGCTCACTTGAGGGAAAATTAATAGAAATGTATTCACATGACGATTTGTCCCCAGTCTATATTTAACGCACTGGTACACTGACATTATGAGACAAAGTGGGTGGAGGGAGAAATAAAGGAATTGAGAAAAGAGACAAAATCAAAGAAAATTGACAAGTGAGGCAGTGGAAACGGATTCAGAGGTAAACAGTCTCGGATCATTAATCAGCATATTGCTCTTTGCGCCATCTTTCTACCCTCCTCTTCTTCCCCATCCACCAACTCATATTCCACTGCATCTATTTGCCAAAATGTCCTCATCTTTGTTCTTTCTTATCATTGTCGGGTCTTTTTGGTTTTCTTTTTACTTTCGCCCTTTTTTCTCTCACTTGTCACCTATTTGGCAAGCTTCCCAGCAGGTCACACCTGGAGTCTCAGAAGCCGAAATGATAATCAAGGCGAGCAACCGCCACACAAACACACTCCCAAATACTCCTGCATTAACCACCACCTGCAGGTATATTTCTTGAAGATTCTCCTAAATTCCAATTAGCAAGGGTCTTGTGTGCTATATGGACTTTCAACAAAACGCAACAAACACACAACAATACACACAGATGTTTATTCATTTACATTACATAACTGTGTGGGCGATGCTGCCGTGACAAGAGGGCTTTAGATGTGTGTTTGTCTAAGGGTGGCAAGGGTAAGGGTGTGTGTGTGTGTGTGTGTGTGTGTGTGTGTGTGTCATCACAAAATAGGCTCACCCTATTCTTGATCAATATAGCTGGTCTTAATGATATCCTGGTTCCGTCTCTCTCTCTCCACATGTCTAAGAGCCCAAGGCCGTTGCCATGGTTTCCAGCCCACGCTCAACCTGCTGTCTGTACTTTGTGTCTCATTAGAGCACACTGGATTTTAAGTGTATGCATACGCAAACACACACACACACACACACTCTCTCTCTCTCTCTCACACTCCCTCTCTCTCTAACACGAACACACGCACTTTTCTATTCACTATTCAATTAATATGAGACCGCCTGTGTCTTCTAATAATGAAAATGCTATTTGCATAACAGTACAGTATGCCAGTGTTGTAGGCCAACACACTATCTTAAGCAGAACTTTTACAAACCAATTCTACATGTTGAGGCCAGGGGCAATTGACTTTCATTCTGTTCATTCAACGTATAAATGGAAACTGGAACTCATTTGTGAGTTATTATTAATTTTCACCAGGTTGTGAAATTCATCTCGAGCCAGAAGTTTTCAACTCTTTGAAATCCAGCAGCCAGTGATTTGGTGATAGGAATACTGTAATAAAAGCACTAAACAACTGCATCTTTGACCAGCTATTATCACACTGAACAAGGATGCAATATTAAAATGTGGAAATCTTGAATTAAGCTGTTAAGATTTAAAGGTTAAAAGGAGTTTATAAAACATCCGAGAATGGCTAAATCTGTAACAGTTTCCTGACTACGTAGTAAGTAAAGGAATTTTCTACTGTGATAACTGAAGACAAAAAGGTGAACATGTTAAAGGATCAAAGTGTGGGCTTTGCATTGTAAATAGACACAAATGAAGCCATAGCAACCTGGCAGGGATTCTAAATGAGCATCTGCTGCTTACAACCATACATACTGCACACACACACACACACTCAGTCTACCAACCAAACCTGACAACATTCATTAGCTGGACAGACAACACAAGTGGGGAAAGGGAACACAGTCGGTCACAATCTGACAGAGCCGAAAAAAAATTTTTTTTAAGATGCTCTGCATGTCGGCGAATATCCAAAGCTTAAGTGTCAGAGGCGCAACAGCTGTATATTGACGTGCACAAGCCCGCCATTAAAATTCAAACCCAGAAAAACAATAAACAAATGGTCCAAAGGATGGTGTAAATTTGCTGCTATTCATAAGCCCACATTTAAGTCAACACAGTTGTAGGTTCCCAAGCATTAAAACACAGCAAAAGCTGTCAAATTGAGTCAGCACAGAAGGTAATCTGCAGCAGACTTTATTAATGGGATAATGCAAGCAAACACTGATGTGTTGTGGTTTTTGTTAATCCCATGAAGTAAAAAAAAAGAACACTTCTAAGCTGAGACGGCTCACAAAGTTGCATGTTTTAAAGCAATAGTGCATATTGTAGTCGCTCTATGATTCATGGCTTTTGCATTTGTGAAATGGGAGAGGCCTCCGCAGTGTGATGAAGGAGCCCAATATTGGCATCAGATAATGGGATCTTCAGTCTCTTTGGCACACCCCATGCTTAAGGCACATATTCTATTTTTCATTGTCTATTTAACGCGTAGACAAGCCATATGATGACCTAACGAGGTGCAGAAAAATGCATTAATCTATCCAGGTTTTAGAGTGACGGTTAGGAATAGTATGAGACCTGACATTTCTTTTGACAAACCATAATTTGAAAGGAAACCTATCAGCTAGTCCTCCTCAGCCATGACACCTCATCTACAAACCGTCTCAGCCAAACGGAGGTCAAAGTTCACCATGACTACTGCAAAACTCATTAAGCCAAATGTCAGAACTGTCTCACACATAGACACAGCTGCTCTAAACTGTGTGTGTGTGTGTGTGAGTTTCCGTGTGTGTGTGTGTGTTACATGGAGAGACATGGATGCGAGGCCTGTGTCCATGTGTGTACCCAACTGTGTAATTATGTGAGTGATTGGACCACTTTATACGCCCGTCATCCAATAACACACACACAAGCAGCAGAACAGCCCACGCCTGCTTACCTTGGCAGCAGGTTCACTTTTACTCATTTATCGATGCCACACTTCATTACCCTGTCTCTATTTTTTTTCTGACAGTCTATCAACTCTCATCTTTTTTACGGTTTCTCTTTCCTCCCCACAGCTTGATACCCCCCCCCCCCCCCCCCCCCCCCCTAAATCTCTCTTCATACGAATCTCTCTGGCTGATTCCCTCCTTTTCTACACTGTTTTCTTGTTCTATTCTATTACATAACTTGTGTCTTTTTCTTTATCGATCGCTGGCTGACCATATTTCACTTTATTGTGTCCTTCAATTTAACTATTTCTCTCTGCTGCTTCATTTGCTATTTATTTTAATATTTAACTTTAATTAATTAAATAGTATTACCATAGACTGTATCAAACATGGACCTAATCACTGTGACATCAACCCTTGGGTTTCTTAAGGGCCGTAAAGGTCAAAGTGGGTCACCCCTCAGAGTGTAAAATCCCCCCAATTCAGTGGTTAATAACGAGGAAATTGGCTATAGAGAGCAAAACTGTTTTTACACCAAAATGTAAACATGTTCATTTCTGCTGTCAGGTTGTGCATTTGAACAAAGAGGATCTAAGGAAATTGACTCGCTTTTGGAGCCAGCCTCAAATGGCCATTCGAAGGACTGCAGTTCTCAACACGTGGTTCCCACTTGACTACTACTCAATCATTCACAGACCCATGATTACATTGGGAGATCATCACCAGTGCTTCAGTGTCGTTGTCGACCTCAAACTCAAAAGTGATTTTTTTTTTAACCTGAAGATCAACAAACTGCACTAACCATAGAAATGCCCTCACTTCCTCAGCTGTCTGTGAGGATAAGTCACACACACACACACACACACACACACACACACACACACACACACACACACACACACACACACACACAGCTAGTTTAGGCATGCAGGGTGTATTTCAGATTCTGTTAACTTTGCTGATTTCCCCTGGGCTTCAGACAACAGATGCTGATTTGATATGTGACAGGGGGACAAAAACAAAACTGTCAAGGCAGAGGAGAGAGGAGACACAGAGATGCAAAAAAGACACAGAGACAAAAATATTCAACAGAGACTGGCGGGGAGTAACAATCAGGGATACAGCGAGGGGACGAAGAGAAGAGATGTAAAACAAATTAGACCATTTGTGGAGCCGATTCGAGATGACTGTGGTCCCCCTACTTATTGTATGCAAAAAGCTAAAAGCAATGGTCCGACGACCCATTTGAATCTCACTGACTGAAGAAAGCTTGTAGAAGGTCACTTTGAGAGAGAGGGATAAAAAGGAAGAAGTATGGTAACCAACAAAAAAAGCTCTTTCCTAATTGAGAAAAATTGACAGGTTAAATCCATTCCAGCAATATTTCTTTTCCATGTGGCAGTTTCATTTTTTAGCATGCTAACTTCAGCAATGTGTATTGACCTTCAGGGCCTGTTCAAACTCACTCCATCACTGGTTGTCATTGAGAAAATTTCCTTTTGAAAAATATCCCAAAAGCAATGGGAGACAATTGTTTTGCTGTTGCAAAAACATTGCAACACCGTGATACGGTCAAGTGCAGTGGCAGAAGCAGCACATTGAAAAATATCTGCTTCAATTTGTCATCATTAATGGACAAATTCAGTTTCAATCGATGGAAGTGTGGAGTAGATAAATGTATGGAGGTAAAGCAGCAGTATAAATTAGCCATGGCTTTGACAAAGATGGAGCAGAAAGAGGAATGAAGAAACGGCTGCAGCATATTCCATTCCCTTCCGAAGACATTTGTTAAGATATGTCCCGTACTATGAGTGCATATATTTTTATCACTTTGTCCCCAGGGGAAACTGAAGCATAAACCCTACCGTGCTCTACCTACTAAAACATAATTGGAAACATTTTATCCCTCTCATGCGCAAAAAGCATGGCATTGAACTCACATTCAAATACTAAGTTTGCACTTCCTTACAGCCTTTAAATTAATTTATTGGTTGACGCTGAAAATAGAAATCCTAAGAAAAGCTCACATTAAAAAAAAAGTGAATGAATTATCACACAAAAATGTCATTGCCAACACCCCTCTGCCATAAAAATGAATATATAATGCTCAGAAAAAGGATTGTGTTGTAGAGTGCACTAACACTTCTGTGAAGTGGACCTTGCATTTCCATTTTAATATTGGCAGACAGTCTTCATAGTGACTATGAGTTGACATGCAGCTCAAATTTAAAATGTAAATTCTAACCAACTTTTATGCATGTTGAATGAGAACAAAACAAAATGTGTCTTTTTCAGTTGTCTTACAACATAATTGCCTCTCTTCTCTCTTCCAACGGAGGTACTAAGGAAATATAAACACAAGACGGAAAGCAGTAAAATTAGGAGGAGTAAAGAGTGAAAATGACTCGAGATGGAGGGGTAGAGAATGAAATAGGAGTGTAGAAGGGAATAGAAATAGATGGGAGCAGATAACAGACATTATTTCCCTCCAGCTGGGGTCTTTGTCTGGACGCAGTCAACTCTGAGAGTAACACACACACACACACACACACACACACACACACACAGATAGACACATAAAAAAACACACGCAAGCATACACACAGACATTGGTGTGCCAAAAAAAATCACTTTGTATGACTTTGTATATCCCAATATTTCAAAAGAAAGGGAAACTGTAAGGGGACAAACAATGGTTTTTATATATATATATATATATATATATATTTACAAAAAGAAAGAAACAGCAGCATGAGAAAAAAAAATCCCCAGCAGGAGTGGAGAGGTTAAAGACAAGTAAATCCATAGAGATAAGGCAGGATTGAGAGAGACAGCGAGTGAGGATAAAGTGACACAGATATGATCTCCAGGGGGTTGAGAGATAAAGTGACTGACAGAGAGGGAGAGGGGAAGATCAAATAGGAAACGACGGCGTTTTGAAACTGTGAATTTTGTGGCGAGGTCGAGAGAAAAAAAGAGAGCAGTAATGTTTAAGGTAAAGAATTGAGTAGAGCGGTAGAGATGTTCCATCTTTTTTATCTTCCTGATAGCGATTCCGATACCTGAACTTGCACATCAACCAATACCGATTATAAATCCGATACCAGTGCGTTAAAAACAAAAGCTAGAAGTCATAATTCCCTTTCTAATATCTAATTTATGAAGGAGATGAAAACATCTCCTTCATACCCCCTTCTGAGGTATTTCGGATCGTGTCTCTGTATCTGAACAACTCTGTAGCGCAGTGAAGAGAAAAACAGATGGTGGAATAATGTGGGGAAGAGTTAGAGAGACACACAGGTTGTATATTCCTCCTGGTCCGGCCTCATCACTTTTATTGCTTCACACATAAAAGTGTCATCTCTCATATTGAGCACAGCGGACATTGTAATATCACCTGCTGAGGTAATACACCACCGATGCAACATTACTCCTCATCTCTCCCAGCCTCTTATTTCTGCCTCATCTTTATCACCGCAGTGGCCTTTTGGTCTCTCGCACCCTGATCCCCTCCTTCTGTGCTTTTTCCAACCCTCCCTCCATCGTTTTCTTTTCCTCTCAGCAAATACACTTTAAGATGATTGTGCGATAGTCAATTGAACTGAGAGTCATTGAACTGAGGCCTGGGGCCAGACTGTAAGGCGAGTTTGAAGTTAAGTTGTGTCATTATTTGGCAAAGCCATTTCTATTTCTAACCAACCAAATGAATCAACACTTTAAAGGAGATGTTAGGATTTTTTTCAAGACTATAATATAATATCCACTGGCTATGTGTATAGCGACAGTGTCATTTGTCACAAGACGAGACTCAAGGAATGATTACCAGACTGATCCCAATATTCTGCTAACGACACTTAAAAACACACACGTTGCAACACACTATATATTGACTGTGATAATTCAACTATAAAATCTATAATGTTACTACAGTAGAATAAAACATTTAACATTAAGTTCATTTTCAGTCGATTCACATGCCATCAACATACAAAACAGTCTCTAATGCCAAGTGTATATATATTAGAACAAATCACAGCACACACTCTTCTCTACAAACATGCACGCACACACACAGACAGACAGACAGACAGACAGACACACACACACACACAACCATTAATGGACAATGTCGTGTAACCTAATGATGGGCCGGTGTCTTGGAAGCAGCAGTCAGAGCTATTCCCTCCTTTACACGATGGCAATAATTATAGGGCTGCATGCACGCACACACGCACACACACACACACACACACACACGCACACACACACACACACACACACGCACGCACGCGCACACACACACACGCGCACACACACACACACACACAAGCACACGAACACACACACACATAAAACCACCAGCTTGTCTGTTTGACAGCAGGGATTAGCAAGAAGAGGTGCAGCTAATGCTCGGTAACGAGACATCCAGCTTATCGCCCACAGAATCGTGAGTGTGTGTGTGTGTGTGTGTGTGTGTGTGTGTGTGTGTGTGTGTGTGTGTGCAAAGCAAGAGAGGGGGGAGGGGGGGAGAGAGAGAGAGAGAGAGAGAGATAGCAAGCGAGAGAGAGTACTGGGTCTACAGTATATTAGCTGCATGATATTTGGACTTTAATGACACTGGTACCACATGTCTCAACCAGCGCTCTCTTTTTCTCTACTTGTTTCTCATCCATTGGCTAGGTGGGAGTTTGCCATTGACAAGCCGTATAAAACACCACGACAATACTGATTAACCTGGTGATTTATAATAGTCAAATAACACATATAGCTGTGAGAAGGGATATTATGTGCATAATAATCCATCCGTGTACAAAGTGTAGATACACATTGATAGACAAGGGTATCATTAGAGAGATGTTTTCACTCTGATGACAGGTGATGATGTAATCCACAGACATTGTTTATATTCTGAGCAGGAGAGTAAAAAAAACGCTGCTTGCCCTCTGAGTGTCCTGATGAACAATGTCAGCGTACAATGGTCTCTGAGTAGCAGTGATTCTTCTGTGGCAGCCTATATCTAGGGTCACACTGTGTCCCCGGAGCTTGTGCATGCCTAAGGATTTGTTTAAACCCATGAATATCCACCATGGATTAGATAGTCCCCACATAAAGGCTTCATGCTACAATGGTCAGAGTCTTTTTCACTTTAGAACGAGTGGCTACGGAATTGACTTTTGTTTTAGCAGGAGCAAAACATTGTTCTAGCTCTTCTCTGGAGGCAAGGGTTTGTTTGTTATTATTGATACTCCCTCGGCCCTGCAGCGAGCCTTGAGCAAGAGCAGGGTTCTTTTGCACTCCTTGTGCTGTTGAGGTAGTATGTATTGGGAAGGTTTTTTACTTATTAGTCCACAGCGAGCCACGGTAAAACAGATGATTAATTTAATACAAAGTAAATATCAATATGTTACACTGTATTCTTATCTCGTTTAATCTCGGTGCTGGTTAAAGATGTTTTATCACAGAAATGGTTTGGATTGCCCGATGAGTCTGAAGCAGTTGTTAGAATGAATTTCTGTCAAATACCTCCTGAAATTGTTGTTGCTTAAATGTACAAGCGTCTATGAGTATTCACCTGCTACATAGATGTGTTGCCATGCATGCGAATGCCTCCATCTGTATTGAAATATCCTCCAAACAGGAAATAAACCTTAATGAGCCAAAGTAAAAGGATCTGAGTAAACAAATAAACATGCTGATCTCTCACAAACTTTTAAATCTCTCTCTATCTCTCTCACTCTCTCTCTCTGACTTTCAATAATTTTCTTGCTCTCTGTCTCCCGTGTTGCTATGGTAACAAGCTGTGCGGGAGCTGTGATGCGGCACACATCACAACCGTCTCGCTGAGCTCACCGGAAGAGAGGGAAAGTGAGGGAGACGGAGACAAATGGGTGATGGGTGATGGGTGATGGTGTATTTGTTTGCCGGGTTCAGGGGAGGATATCCTTCACTTCTAACTTCAGGTGTCATCCAGTTGACGAAATGCGTTGAAATAGATATTTGGATGTCGTACAGTTGTTAAATATAGAGATTTAATGGCCTGCACAGAATTGAGACGACATCTGCAATCTAAAAGCGGACACCAGAGACATTCCAGGAAAGTAGAGATCAGATAAATGCTTCTGATAGGAAGATGGAGCACCCAATCCAGAGATAAAGTCACTGACAGCACATCCATTTAGTCACCCAACAGCTTTCTCTATGGGATTTGAATTGGCAGGCCATGGACTTCTTTTCTCCTTCTCCTTCTTTCTTGTTTCTGAGATTTCATCTCATTGTTGGTTTGAGACCATGGATTGAAAGTGAAGTGGATTGAAAAAGTAGGCCGAAGTAATTACATGTCAATATAGACCGTCTCTTCAATCATATCTATTGTAAAAAAGGTAAAATTATGCGTTAGTTTGCTTTGTACATGATCCAACAATGTGTCTCTGGGTTAACGTGACTGTGGATGCTTTCACACAGATTTCATTTTTCACACTTTGGTACAAGCTACTTTAATACAACATAATACTTAATGTATTTGTATGGACAGAGATTATAATGGATGAACTTCATGAATGCCAACATCTTTGTTTTCTCTGTTGATTTGGAACTGGATAACGAATCGCCAGGAGGCAGTGTAAGTAGGTCCATTTCCTAAATATATTAGTAAGAGTCAACCAAAGCAACCCAATTTCAGTTGACATTTCATTTAATTTGATGACCCATTTATTGCTGTAACCCTTTAACACATTAGGCATCTGAATCTGATGTGAAGAGCGAACAGAAGCATCTTTACTTAGCACACCAAGAAGAGCTGACTTCTTAAACACTGTATAATAAGACAAAGGAGAACAGTTAATGAAATACTGAGGATTAGTTGCATTCTTCCTCTCAGCCTGTGTCATATAATCCCATTTCTACCATTGATCCCATTTTCCTGTGCTGTTAATACAAAAGCAGAACAAATATTTCAAAAATAGGGTATCTGAGAAAACACTCGGCAGCTTTCATTTTTCCGTATCCACGTTTTTTGTTGCACTAGGGGTCTGCCGTTTCTCAGAGGCATCAACGTTCCTGTTTCTCTTAATTACCTTTGCCTGATTCAGACACAAAGCTAAATTAGGGGCCAATTCATTTCCTGTCCGGGGCACTTCAGGAGATGACAGGGCAACTCTTTACAGATTTTGTGATGGACGACAAGCAATTGTATTTCAAAGAAGAGAGAAAGAGGCTCAAAAGGTGCTGCCGAATATTTAACTAAAGTAGGGAGACGAATAAAGTAGAGTGGAAATGTAATGAGTTGAACGGAATGAATAGTTTTGACATCAGAGGTTATTTGTGTCCTGATGAAAATCCTTAATTTATGTTTAAATGAATAGCAATGCAAGAGAAAGTACAGTTAAATTAATATTCAACGGTAGCATATCTCAAAAATTAAACAAAGGGGAACCCTTTAGGTTCCTGTGGGGATTACTATAACAGCGACTATAAAAAGGATTATTTTTGGTATGCGTGTGTGAGTATGCTGAGCCACTACGCTGACGTAACACTCAATTTAATCCCACAGTGTATATCTCAGAAATTGAGCAGCAAAATGACGAACTGAGAGATCACGGCGGACTAACCAAACACACAACACAATTTGTTTCATGAACATGCAAATTCAGGACAGATATATGTTTTTCCCATCATTGTCTCTCTGCCTCATGTCTTCCTGTCTGTCTCCTCCTCCTACCTTCTGTAATTCCCAGCACTTTTCCCATTGGAGTGCTGAAAGAGGATAAGGCTATTCCCTGGGGGAGCAATAAGAGGATGAATGTGTTTGTAGGTGTGTTTGTGTCAGCCCATGTGTGCCAAGTGTGTGTGTGTGTGTATGGACACAGGCATGTTTTGCATGTAAGCCAAATTAATACAGGTATGTTTGTATGTATAGTAGGGATATAGTGGGGAATGTGTGTCTACATTGTGTTGGTTAAGCGTGTGTGTGTGTGTGTGTGCAGGTCAGGCAAGCTACATATGGAAAACCTCTTAATTCCCTGTCAAGAGACTTTGGAATATCCATTAGAAATCCCTGCATATTCTTCTTTTGTTCTTGAATCCTCCTCCTGCAGAGCAATCACTAGCAGTCATGAATCAGTCCTTTCAGTGGGAACAGAAATAAAGATGAAGGGGATGTGCAGCAGTAGAACTGCTTAATGATTTGATTTTTTTTTTTTTTAATTCAAACCACTCGCAAAAGGATGACTTGTATGAAACCAGAAAGGATTGCTACAATCAGACTATATATTGCTATCATCAAAAATGCTGTACATTGAACCATGTAAGCAAAAACATTAAAATGTCACTTCAGTGTGAATTTGAATATGTCCTTTAAGCTCTGGCTTCACCGAATCCTCCAAGGAAGGAAAAAACAAGAACACCTCACAGGAAGTGTGAATACTTAGTGTTCCTTGATAAGAGAAAAAAAACATCAACTGTTGTCAAGTATATGATTTAAATTAGTAATATTTATATTTTGCAGAAACATAATCATGACTCATGACGAGTGGGAAGACAGAATTTTTTTTTAGAGGGCAAAGAGAGAGAAAACTGGTGGGTTATTTGTCAATTTTAACCATTGGAAGTGTTAGTGGAGTTTAAATTCCCAGGCTTGAAATAACCTACCCCCAATTTACCATGTACCACTGGAACGGGATCAATGCATCATTAGATTACCACAAGTTGTTGTGATGTAATGCTGTTTCAGTGGCTTCAACATCCCATTAAAAACAATGCAATAAAATCCTAATGAAAGACATTGAAGTATTGCTGTCAAAGTAGTTTTAAATCGCACAAATCACTTCTCCATCTCAAATGTTTTTATCAACATCACTATTTTATGGACTTATTCTGTATGTTCGCAGAGATGTCAAGCCAACATTAGTCAGTCAGTCCTCTTCCATTCAAGTTAACTTACTAATTAGCCACAACGAACCGCACCAGGGATTAAACCGCACCAGAGTTTGACTAAATGTTGACCGGCTGCCTTATTGTCTTTCTCATTTGTATTCTAATCACGTATCGAGTGAATACATCAGCACTGCACCTCAAATTAAAGAATTATTTACACCAGTGTCTTCGAGCAGCTCTGCAGGCTCTCATCCTGATGGCCTAAATATGATAAAAGAAGCTGTCGAATGTAAAGATCCCTGAACACAAAACTAGCAACTTAGTGTTGTGCATTTGGTATTTGAATGTGTTTTTAAATGTGCATGGCTGTTAGCTTGTTACCCGGATCAAACTACATAATAAACAAAAACTGGAAAGCTGTGTCCTGGTTATCGCTGTAAGTCTTCCCACGTCAATAAACATTCATGAGCAGACAAGTTGAACATAGTTTTTTGGGAGGAAAGAATACACAAAAGGAGAGTGAAGTGTCAAAAAGACAGGAGAAGCAGGAGAAAGGAAAGGAGATTGAATAAAGAATTCTCTGATATCTGATAACGGTTTCAGTTCAGTAGCCTTTTGATCGGCTGTCTTAGAGGACTTCACCCAAACTGACAGCGGAAAATGAAAGTCAAGGTAGATTTTCACCTTAAACTTGCTGGGTTTTTTATGTGGTTGACATGTATGACACCAAGTAAGAAAGAGATCCAAGCAACTTTGCCTCAAAAGTTTCCAGACTAAAGGGCTCGATGCACAAAAGACTGTCAATAGCAATGATAAAAACACACAAGCAAATGGTTCAGACACGTTGCTAAAAATGTCCATATTTGTCAAATAACTGAGTGTTTTATTTAATATTAAATCATTTTCATATCAGAGTCAAGGGGCAGACATGTCTATAATAACAGCACCAAAGAGAGGACCAAGCTGGCTAGATGTTTTTAATCCAATGAGTGATTGCTTGAGCTACAGATGATAGTGAACTAGTGGTCATCCCCGAAATTACATCAAGACTTCGGCTGCAGTATTTTCTAAAAAACTAAAAACAGATTAATTCATTCCCAAAGCTAGATGCCCCTGTTCAGACTATCGGGAACAAGATTAGAGTTACATTTTTAAACCCAGTTCAAACACGTTTCCATGTTCACTCCCATTTCATAAACAGTATCAACAGTGTGCGAGTGTTGAAATGTCTCCCGCAATGGACCTCCAGAGAGAACACATAAAGCCACACACCATCTATTGATCTTACAACCTTTACAGATGCCACCACACCATGGGGAGATCACTCACTCAAAACCCTTACACAGGAAGTCACTCATTCACACACACACCCCTGCGTACATGCACAGTGTCTCACATTTACATATTAAAGATGCACAAAATCAACACACTGACAATTCCAAATACACACATATACACACACACACATCCACACCCCTGCCAATACACATTAAAAACAAATTTAGCTTAAGCCTCTCCATCTCCATCCATCATTCTCCATATTCCCCTGTGTTTAATTAGCAGCTGTCTTTTATTGCATTGGTTTCATTCCACCAATTAAATGACATGAAACAGCTCCTGTTTTAATCAAGGGTAAATTAACATGATATTAGCGAACATTAAACAGCTCCATATTCCAAAGTAAATCCCAGTCAGGAATAGACCATGTTTGTGTGTGCATGTGTGTGTGTGTGTGTGTGTGTATCAGCTCCTCTGTGTGTCAATGTGTGCCTGTGTAAATGGGTGTTTGCAAGGGCAGATACATCCCAAACCCAGCGGTGATGCGGTGATACTCCTACTGTGAACAATTTGATTGTCATGTCTGACACAAAAAGTTTTATTACCATGATATGTAAATGAAACACACACACACACATGCACAACATCTTCTCTGCTCTGCCCTGAAGTGCTAACATCTTCTCCCTTCTTTCCCATTCCTTGCCTTTCTGCATCTTTCCTTCCCCCTCCTTGCTCCGTTTGCTCTGCCTTCACCACGTCTTTGATCTCCTTTCACGGCCACGCAGGTGTACAATCCACTAAAAATCTATTTTAAAAGGCGGGCAGCTTTGAGACGTCTCAGCGCCACAAGATGTCGTTTAACCTCTCTCGTTCAAATTTCTCTCAATTTAAAACCACAAGGAACCGTGGCGATAAGAGACCGCTGTGGTGTGAAGTGGGATACTGCAGGGATCCGACCTCTGTTAAATGATCAGTTCAGCGTCTCAGCTCGCATACATTACACTCACACTTCACAAAAAAAAAAACCGCAGGCAGCTGGATTCAGAGAGGGACACAGTGACAGAGACACGATGAGATCAAGTCTCAACTGAGAGGAAACAAAAAGGGAACTCGACGGATAAGGAAAATTATTATTAATAATGAGAGAGAGTCTGACAAACATTGGAAATGTGGCAAAACAAGAGAGAAGAGGACATAGGGGTCAGCACAGAAGTGTTTTCACTGAAATGAACATCAGTGAATTGGCCATTAGCATGATCAATAAGCTCCTCTTCTCACAGTGCTGGATGCAGTAAGTATCACTCTATATATGAATTGCTTTATTTTAGAAAAGAAAAACTGGTACACATTTCCCGACAGTAACACACACACATATGGAGATGCACCCACACATGCACATAGCCATTCACATAAACACATGCGCATGCGCCACATATCAACCCAGCTGCTATGCTAGATTCATCCAAATATGGTAGAGGATATTTCCATGGCAACAGCAGGCAGAAGGGGTGCAGACTTGCGCTGGATGATCTCAAGAGAATGTGTGCTTTTTGACTTTTAATTCAAATTTTTCTCTTTCAATTCATTGAACAGGATAGCCTTTTGTTCAGCACGGTCTGAATATCATGCCTCTTATGAAAACGCAGAGAATCCAGTAATGGTTGCATACTGACTGCCATGGAATAGAACTACAGTGCTTGGGCAGTAAAGTTGAAATTTACATGCATTGGCTTTAACCTATTATGTTGTGGCATCATTTTGTAATTTTAACCAATGTTTGAGCTGTTCTTTAATCAACTTGGGTCTCCTCATCGAGGAGATACGCAGCCTAGAGAATGAAAAGTCTGTTGCTGCAAAAAAGCAGCCAATGAAAAAATGCAGCCATTTATAAATAGCACTGGTGGAGTGAACATACAATAACAGGTAAAAGGCAGACGGTGCTTGGGAAAACTGAAATGACTAACCATAAAATACAGAGATGCTGTGAAGTCAACCATAAGATAAGTCATAGCTGTTATCACTGCATGTCTGGATGGACATTTATTGTGAGGAGGGACAGTGCCTTTTGTGTGAGCTGGTGTGTATACATGAAGGGAAATACCATCTTAAAGTCCTGCTGCCTGACCTAATGAGCCATACATCTATACAATAACATACTGCAGCTTTGTCTGGTACAGTGTACAAACACACACACACACACACACACACACACACACACACACACACACACACACACACACACACACACACACACACACACCCGATCGGCAATCATTCTATTATATGTCATTTATTTATTTTGTGAAGCTTTTCTAGGCTAACAAGTCAGACATTTGTCCATATTTGCCAGAGGGCCATTCCAAACAGGCATCATTCAACTAAAAAACAGTTTGCACTAATAAAATATGTATTTCGAGGGATGGTTCTTAAAATATGGCAGTTTTACAAGACCTCATTTGAATTTGACAAAGGAGAGGATGTTTCATTTGAAGACAGATAAGAGCTTATTTAGTCGATTTAGAGAAAATCTATTGATATGAGGGCATGTGAATTTGTGCCCGTGTGCATGTGTAAATGTAGATGTGTAAGTGTGTGTGTGTAAGTGTGTGTGTGTGTGTAAGTGTGTGTGTGTGTGTGTGTCCCATAGGGATAGATATTTATTTCGGCCCAGCTATTCATTAATGGGTCTGTAGCCTGCTGGCACTATGAGGAATTATAGGACTGAAGCAATCAATACATTTAGGCTCCAAATACAGATGGTGTGTGTGTGTGTGTGTGTGTGTGTGTGTGTGTGTGGCGTGTGTGTGTGTGTGTGTGTGGCGTGTGTGTGTGTATTTTCTAGGGATGTGGTAGATAGCCTCAGGAGCTGATGTTGGTTTATTACAATTATCTCTAGAAGAACATAAAACCCTAAAACCAGAAAAGGTGAAACTGAGTCTTTTCACAGTTGACAACATTGAAAGGGCAATAATTTAAATAACAATCAATGGCAGTATTCTTACTGTCGTTCCAAGGCCTTCACTGCACAATCTTGGGTTCACACTACATGACTTTCAGAGCTGTCAGACTGCTGTACTATTCACACTACACAGCTTCCTGTCTTGTAGTCAGGAGTCTAGAAGTCATTGGGGTTTTCACACCACATGACTGACTAAAGTGACACAGGCTCACACACACTACAAGATCTTCCACCAGGAGGAGTATTGACTGGTCTCCGAACTACATTTTCTCCTGAAAACACATGCAAGAAGTGACGTAATACAATGCGTCATGATTGTTGTTATTGGCACACCTGTTCTTAAAATAGCCTGTTTCCAATTTACTTTTTATAGCCTGTTTCCTCTAGGTGCAACAAAAACTTTGGTTTGTGTTGCAAATGCTGAGCCAATGCTGATTCGCCTCTGATCTGTGGCTTTTCAGGATTCAGGGAGAATCCAAACATTCATCTTAAATGATTGTACAGCATCCAGCACACAGTCCGTCTCAATAGTGAAAATGCAATCTAGAGATCTTGTAGTCGTCTATTCTATTAATGACCGTGCTTATCTGCCCTAGGTAACTGAATAATCTTCTGTGTGCTCTTGTGGTAATGTAATTATCCTGGTGTTAAACGGGTGTCTGCCCAACTGGGCTAATCAGAAGTTCCTTCCACAGACCTCCAGTGAGCAGCGCATCCACCCGTGACCATCTCCAATTTACAACTACAGTCCGTTTATGATACTGAAGCTAACGAAGGCTGATATTCAATTAAGCATCCTAATCATGACAGACTGGCCAGAGACGGAGGACTAAATGATATACTGTACTGCAAAAATCAAATAAAACAAGCTTTTAGGTTTTATATTCAGCGTAATAAAACATTTTTCTTGTGGAAAGCCAAATGGTTGGAGAGTTTTAGTTGATTTAAATGTTTTTTCAGTAGCCATTGACTATGAAATGTGGGAGACTGTTCAACTCGTTTTCAAGATGGTGTTGCATAATTCAAGAACAGTTTTGGAAGTAATAAGGCGATTCATTTGAATTTTAACAGATAATTTCAACCATAATTCCAGGATTACTACTAAGATTTAATATACATTTTTTTTTGGTTGTTGTTGTTGTGAACGTGGAATAAACCACAAATTGCATGTGCTGAATTTCAGAGCCAATGTGGTGTGCCAAAAATATCTTTTCATCATTTTTTTCTTCCTAATTGGGAGTGTCCAGTTCACGATGACATGCGGTCGTTGCCACTGCTTATTTTACTGGGGAGAAGTTGGACAGCCACATGCTACAGCAGCTGCTTCTTTTTTACCTGAAAGCAATGAGCTTCAACAAAAGAGTGGAATGTAAGTCTGTAGCTCTCCTTAATGCAGGTGCTCTGAATAACCATTTAGTGATGGTAACAATGACAAACCGTGCGACAAGGACCCTAAACAGTTTCCAACTCGCCAAAACCACAAATTGGGTTTATTGCAATGAGTCTCTCTTTTTCTCTGTACAATACAGCGATTAGTTATGTCGTTAAATAGCACTGGTAATGGCATTTTTTCTATGGAACAGGACAGGGTGAAACAAAAACATGAAAACATAAACTCAGTTATATTGTCAAATCACACAAACTTTAACTAGACTGTACATTTCTCCCACTTGGCTATTTTCCTTTATGCTCTGATCTCCATCTCCCTCTCCCATGCACTCCCCACTCATACGCTGAAGGAGCCAGCTAATCTTACAACAAACGTTATACGTAAACACGTGGAATGCACTTTAACCCAGCCTTTGCCATTTTCACACAGTACTACAGCAACGATCAAAGCTTGCACAAGACGTTTTACAAGTTGGTTTTTTTCCCCCATCTACTCTCATTTGCATATGTCAAGTGAAGCGTAGGGCAGAGTGTGTGCATGTGAAGCCCATGGGGCCAGGTGTTTCTGAAGCTCTGGTTGTTAGATTGTGTACCATTAAAAAAAACCTAATAGCAGCTTTAATTAAAAAAATTACATTATATTTCTGAATGCACAAAAAAAGTCTGCCCTACTGAGAATTTTTTTTCATTTATCCACATTTTAGGAGCTTCCATTATATTTCTACTGCTAACCACTGAACAAAACCTAATCCCAGTAATTGAAAAAGGAGGGGAACGCCTTGGTGTTACAGCTGCGGGCCACCATTCAAAACAGATGTGCTGAACTAACACGATCCATCAAACTGTCTGTATTGTAAAAAGTCACAACTTAAACACAACTCAATGCAGAATATCAATGTTATGACATGACTCGGTTTCTCTCCATCATTCCACCTGAATCTATCATTGCATGACCAACCCAATCAACAGGATACACAGAGAGTTTCTTAGTAATACTTTACCTCCCTCTCAGCAGGATGACGACGATGATGGATGTGGATGAAGGCGATGATGATGATGAGCAAGATGACGTGATGGTAATGAGCATCATGGTGGCGATGACAACAAAAATGATGCTGGCTACGATTTAGTTGCGCAGATCACTACAGGAAGAGTAGAATATAGAATTGAATAGAATTGCATTTGTGGCATTATAATGGGAAATACATGATAATGTTAAAAAAAATATTTCTTCTGCATATTGGCTAGCATGGGTGCTAACATTATTATTCATCATATGTACATCACATACACAGTTGTCATGGCAACAAAGGGGCTATGACGAAATGTCCATATACACACACATACATACATGTATATGCACAGATGTAGATATAAACAGCACATTTTTTAAAAACAGGATCCATCTAAGTGAAAACCACCACCGAAATTCAAACAGCATGTGAGTCCATGTGTGTTCTGGTGAACGTGTTAGGGGCAACAATAGTCTCTTGCCCTACAGTCTGACTGGCTACTACAGTATACAGCACTGTTTCCTTCACCCTTCTGTAACAGAAGCAGGGCACCGTCCACTGGATTAATGACCTCATCCACTAACATCAATAATAATGAATGCACATTTATGAAATAAAGAAACTAAACTGATTACAAAAGGAGAAAAATATAAATCAGCTAATTGCAGTCATCAATTCAGCTCATCAGTCACTTGGCTGAAATGAATTTGGAGTGGATATTTACCACATGGGTTATTCTTATATTAATGTTCATAACTCTATCTAATCCTTCATGGCTCTCATAACAAGGTTATGTTAGAGAAGAGTGCAGGGCCACAGCTTTGCCTCTCCATCTGCCCTCCAAAACATCCAGTGGCTGAAATCCCCAGTGGATCACACAGTTTGAATATAGCTGCCTGGCTATATAACATGGAACATAGAGAATTGATGTTTTTAATGTCCTGGGGGGAACCCTGTAGTGTATATCCCTTATGTATGGCTATACCACTGCTCAACATAATACAGTGATCAGAACTCTGCAGCTCCACTGACCTGCCGATGAGTAGGAACTCTCCTACCAGCCCCTGGCGTCTCATGGCCATGAGGATGTTGCGGACAGTCATGCCTTCACAGAAACATGCCACCACCCTGGCCTTGGGCAGGTGGCCTCTTAGTCTCTCCAGCAGCCGATCAAAGCTCTGCTCTCCGGCATTGCTCCAGATTTTGCCTGGGAAAACCACGTCAGAGAAATATAAACATGCTTTGTTATGAAAGTGATACATTTGGATCTCTGTTGCTTCATGTCTTGTGAAGTGTGATTTTCTTTTGGGGTTTCTCTCTATCACTGTGCTCAAGTGTCAACCACCTGACACCCACAGAGTGAAATTAATCTTCAAGGTAATGCAAAAAAACGGAGGCCGATCTTTATGTTTAAATACAATGCATGTCTTCTTGTTTAGTGAATGTCTGTAAGCTGAAAGCTGTGAGGTAAATTCAATTTAACTGCTGACACCACGGTGTCCTTGTTTGACAAGATGGAAAAGGTAATTAGATGCAAGTGCTGCCTTTTGCCGTTTGTGTCAAACTATACACACACACTGAAATTCAATAGTTTTTCACTTGAATAGACATTTCCATAATGTTTGGTATTAATATTGCTTAGTTTCTGTGGTTGTCTTGGCATGAGTATCTTACCAGAGTGGGCAATACAGATGCCCTCCTTCGCTGCCATGTCCTTGAAAGCTTCCATCCCACTTTCACCATAGTTGCCTGAAGAAAAAAAAAAAGAAACAAAGGGGAAGGGTGAGGGAAATCTAATAAATTGAGTTTCATCGGATGATAGATGGTTAGATAGATGTATCAAGGAGCAACATGTAGTCAATGTGTCCTAAACTAGCATTAAAGTGATCAAGGTGACCCTGCTTCTCACTTGATTTAGTCTATGATATATATACTTGCATGCATACATATGAAGACATACATAATGACAATCGACATTATTGATTCAATTCAAGTTACGATTAACTTGAGCAAACTTAGGGGGTGTCCATACGAAGACGTTTTTTGAGGGTAAACGCACAAGTCTTATACTTTTCGGCCTGCCGTCCACTTGTATCCGGCGTTTTTCACGGCCTGAAAACGCACTTTTTTGAAACCAGCTCTCAGGGTGAAAAAGAAAAAAAGACACCCCTCCGTTTTGTGTTCGTTTTCATGTAGATGGCGAAAACAAATACGATGATGTCATTGACCCGCCCTCTCGACCCTCGAGCCTGACTTCTTCCCCGCGACTTCTCGTAACAACAACAACAACGGCGGCCTCCGTGCTCGTAGCAGATATTCTGCTCGTCTGTACGACGACGTATCATTGCCGCTGTATGAAAAAAAACAGAGCCGAGAGAGGGGGGGGCGATATTCCGGAGAAAAAGTCGCAGATATGCTACTTTATTACGATGCTAACAACTGCTAGCTAACGTCCCATGAATGTAGGTATTTATTTGTCTAATTAATCCATCCCAACGTGTGACAACGCCTCGTCACGGTCCTTAGGGTGACGGCTGTTGATGCTTATTGTTGGTTTAATTTATACGGGACAAATTGTCATCTTATGGGTGTTTGTTGACCGGGTGGTCGGGTGGAGATTAGCCGTAACTCTCACATGTTGCCATAGCAAAGGCAAACATCCGGTCAAGCTCCGTCTCTTCTTCTGCATTTTTGTAGCAGAAACAGCGCTACATATAGGCCTGGAATATTTACTACAGCGCGCTGAGTCGTTTTCAGTGGATTCGTCTGAACACAGATTTTCTTGAAACGACGCCAAGGCAAAACGGAGAAAAAAAGTTTGTTTTAGTACGTGTGGATGGCCTCTAAAACAGGACATGCACTATCACACATCATCTAGTTCTCCCTTATACACAACCTCTTTTTGGTGGAAAAGATGACGGTTGATCCAATCTCATTTTCAAAAACTTGCCCACTGCAGTAACTGGCCTGCTACTGCTCTACTCATGAAAGCTCAAATTTATGTCAGAGAAACCATCTCCCCACTGTGGCACCCTTTTCTTTGCCAGAGAAAGTGGGTGACCTGGAATTTATGCTAATGAATGGTTGTACACACTGACAAAAAAGATGTTAGGATTTCCCTCTTCAATGTCTCTTCCTCTCCCTTTTATCTTTTTTTCCCTTCTCTGAGTTGATTGAAGAAATATTTTTCCACCAGTATTTCTGTTTTCTCACTCAATTAGATTGTTAAAGCTGCTAAAGTAAGGGAGGATTCCTTTTTCCTGAGTGATGTATGTTAGATATCAATGATGTGTTCTCTACATATGTTTATGAGTAAAAAGAAGAGGAAAGGGGAAACAGTGATAAAATGGAAGGATAGACGTAAGGGAAATCATGTCAGGAAAGGAGAGCACACAGAGATAGAACGAGGAAAGAGTGGGAGAGGAAATGTACACAGAAAGTATATGAGGTCCAGCAATCCCTGACCGCTACTGCATCAAAGTGTGTGTGTGTGTGTGTGTGTAGCCAAGCCAATGATGAGTGTGTTGGAGCGAAGTGTAAAGTCCTGTAATTAGTGTCTCAGTGAGAGGAATCGCAGACAGATGGTACAGACCATCCTTCCCCTGCACACACACACACACACACACACACACACACACACACACACACACACACACACACACACGCACAAACACACACATTAATACTGTTACCATCATCAAAATCGATAAAGCTTGTAACCTACTTCACTCTGGTCTCGAAAGGGATTTATGTGTGAGACATCTCTCTCTCCCTCTCTCTCTCGCTCTCTCTCTCTCTCTGTCTCACACATGTACTCCTTACTACTTTACATTACTAGCACGCTCTCACACAAATACGCTTACACTCCCATCCCACCCCAATAAGAAGAAATTCACCCACGCATATCCATCTGGATTAGATGCACTGTAGACTACAAACACAATTGAAGTCAGTCTGTCTTATCTTCCTGACGAATGGCACCCAAATTCACCTGATTTTACAGTGTACTTTTCCAGCAAACACTGAAATCCTTATCCACACATACACATTAAGGCGTGCAGACCAATTTGTCTCTTGATTTGAAGAATTTTGACCTTGTACGTCAAGCATGTCACAATGTCATCTATGTCACTCATCATCAAATGGATTAATCAACTTTGAAATGGACTGTTCAGTGCAAAGCAGAGTGAAAATGAAAACAATTGTGGGAGAGCCCTCATTTTCAATGGTGCCGAGGTTTATACAATACATGCAGACACAACTAAAATCAAATAGCAATAGAAGAAGAATACACTGTATATGTGTTTGAGTTGTAAAACTACGTAAGAAAACACAAAAAGGCAAAAACAAAAGATAGTTATGATCAAAAACATTAGCAATTGAACATTGGAATTGTCTCAATTGGTTGACATAGCATCCACAAACTCTAAAAACTGTTCCATCTTAAGACATTGTGAAGGGGTGAATTTTGACACATTCTGAGGGTTGGACTATAATGAATCATAAAATGCAATAGGCACTATAAAAATTACCATTTGTTTCATCACCTCTCCCAAAAAAAACATCCAGCACCGACACTGCACAGTCACAACCTCTCGGTTTTCTTTATCCCCCTTTGTGCTTTTGTCCCTTTTACATCTTGCTGGTCTCCCAGACAAAGCTGTGCCTCTGTAATCCCTATATCTAAATCTACCATTTCAACACAAAATAACAAAACAGCTTCAAGTAAACATTTAAAAAAAACATGAAAGATAAAAAAAAAGGATCAAAAAAACAAAAATCCGTTCTCACTGTGTACTCCTCATGTATGCGCCTCTACTCACTTCTTCTTTGATCTCTCCTCCTCAACGTTTCATTCATGACATATATTGCAATATATTACAACACGCAATCGAATGCAAAGCTGCGAGTCCACTGCTCCTCCTCTAGACATTTCTACCCCCTCCCTTTCTCACCAAGATACAGACAGGTGCTTTTGTGTTCTTTCCCCCACCGTTCCCCTCACCCTTCCTCAATCCTTCTCAATTACCACCCTCATCCACTTGTCACTCTTATCTGGTCTACTACATGCAATTACATGTTCCCTCACTTCCTTGTCCGTTTTCTCTTTTCAACCCTCATTCCCTCCAGTCACAGCTTCACCCAGAGGGAAAAGAATAAAAACATGCCGTAAAAATGTGAACATTGTTAAGCAAAGGGCATCTTTCTGCCCTCTCGTCACAATCCGTCTCCTGTTCCTGTCCTCTCCAAGTTCTCCTCCATCCTCACCAATGCCCCCACCGCACTGCATATCACATCTGGAGTGCTACAACAATGTGCAGCTAAATGTCAGACACAGTAATACCCTGGGGCAGACGCTCACTGACACTCGCACTGTGTCAAACACAGAGTTAAATAAGATTACAGAATTACGCTGCTAATAGAACACAAATACATAACGGCACGCGTCAGCAGCACTGACTTGGACTCATGAACTCTGTGTAATGTATTTGTGTTTACGTCAGTATCTCTCTACAGCATTGAGGACATATTAAGTTGATGTTAGTGACAGACAATGTAATGTTGCCACTAAAAATTAGCTGTGCAAATAGCTTACCAATTATTTATATTGATCGGTTAATCGTTTGGTCTGAAAAATAAATGTATATGAAATGCCCATCGTAATTTCCTGAAGCCCAAATGATTGTCTGCAAATTACTTGTTTTTTTTCGAGTTTAATGATAAACAATTTCCCTGCAAACATATCCTCCAGTAAATGCTTTTTTACCAGATTTAACACGGCAAATCGGACAATTTTCCCCCTTAATGACCTAACGAACATCTGTGCCGGTAGGAAATCTCTATTTAATACATTCTTATAGATATCAAGGATAAGCCCGAGCAGCTGGCAAACCATCTATCCATCTTTAAAAAAGCCATTAAATGGATTCCCAGAACATGAGTTCTGCAATCTGAGCCTGAGCCAGTTTAAGGAGATGTAGACCTGTGACCCATAGGCTCATTAAAACACAGAAAAACTCTTGTTATATGAGGAACCCACCAGAAACTGGCCCATGACCCACTTTGTGTCGTTACCCTGAGGCAACACTGCCAGAGACAACAATAAGAAATATGAGCAGATTCAGTCATTCACCTCTTCTCCATTCATTATACCTTTCTATACACTCCCCCCCAAACCCATCCCTATTTCATCTTCCTCAAACCAGCAAAGGTCATGCCAGTTAAATAGGCACAGAGCATGTCATGCTACAGAGAGAGAGATAGAGAGAGAGATAGAGAGAGAGAGAGAGAGAGAGAGAGAGAGAGAGAGAGAGAGAGAGAGAGAGAGAACAGAGAAGGTGGAAATGACTCAAGGAATACAAATAGGAGAAAGGAACCATAGAAAACGTGAGAAAGACAAAAAAGAGAGCGAGAGTAAAGAGGCAGACGTGGAGAAAAGGTTGAAGTCTTGATTAATTGAGATTGATCGATTTGAATTGAACAGAAGTACAGAGAGGAGGATGAGAGGAAGGCAGAGAAAGAGTAAAACTGTGACAGAACTGCTAAGTGAACACAAAACCCAATTGCAACCGTGTGTGAATTATTCTTTTTTTTTTATGGACAGAGAATAGACAGTGGTCAGTATTGTACAGAATGTGCATTAATAGTTCATCTATTTAAAAGCAACAATGGAATAATGGAATTGGCTGATGGTGGACTAAAGAAGAATGCTGACAAAGGACAATGTAGAACACCTCCCTTCTCCTGCACAGCGCCTCATCAAGCTGTTGAGCACCTTCAGCTACAGGCTGGTCTCCCCAAGGTGCTCTTCAAAGACTTTATTCCAGGAGCTGTTACACTTTACATCTCTGCTCTCTTTTAAGTGTTTCTGCTGAAATTCCTCCAATGACTGGTGAGTCCCACAGACCTCAGCTCAATGAAAATTCATATTATTTAGCTTAATAAAATAATATAATGATGCAAAAAAATTACAAAAAGGAACTGATGCCACCCGCCTCGTCCAAAGAATATTCTTTGCATTACAAGTGGAACAGAAATGGTTGTAAAATTGACACATTACATGCATGTGGTCAGGCATGTATGATACATACTATCTCTGAATGAGATAGTTATACTTGTGGTATTCCTCTCTCCCATAATATTATTTCATTATGTCAATGTAATTACTGTGCTGATATTACATGCATTATTCAGTTTCTTGCATATCAGTTTCTATTGTCTTTTGGCTTCAGATGCACAATGTTAATGAAGAGAATTGATGAGTTAACCCCCCCCGCCCCACCCAATCCACCGCACCCAACCACATCTTTCTCAGTCTGCAGGTCCTGTGGGCTCTCTCTTATCTTTCACAAGTACTCTGTCTTCTGTGGTTTTATGGGACTATCATCACTGCTTTCCACATTCTCACTTCCTCCCTTGTCTCTCATCCCCCATTTTTCTACTTCCTTTTTCCCCTCATTTGTTCCTCTATATTCCCCTCCACCCTCACTTCCTTCTACCCTCTTTCCTTTTCATTCCTCCAATATCCTCCCTATCCGTTGCCTCTCTCCCTCCATCTCGCTCCCTCTGTTTGAGACTGATTGTGTAAGCAAAGGCAGCCGTTGACCTTGAGGACCGTTTCCAAGGTCAAACATGCTTTGTCTGTGGAAATACAAAGACCAATACTTTCCTGAAACACACGCATACACATTTGCACACACAACAAGCACTCTATCAAACACAAATGCCTTTACACACACAAGTTCCCTGTCTTGCCGTTAAGATTTATAGAAGGACATCATCTAGCTCACACACACACACACACACACTCATATGAAGACCTCATAAGAAGGCAAAGATAAATATTGCACACAAAACACGTTATTTCTGACAGTGCATCGTTACAGGTATTCAGCGGGATTTATATGTAACTCATCATCTACATAAACAACTGCAGATAGATTTGCAAAAGTGTCTGAACATCTGCAAATTAATCACTATACAATTTCCGATTGGAAGTAAAAGATAATATAATTCTGCAAGGTTTAATTAACATCAATCAATGTTGATACGCTAGTCTAGGATGTTATATAGCCTCTCTCTTCATACTCTGTATTTTATATATATAATTTATATATGTATACTGTATGTGTGTACAATGTGTGTTGGTGTATAACACCGAGGTTGACACATTTCTGTTTAATTTGGAAATAATGGCACTTATGTAAATATTCCACGCTAACATGGCTTAAACAGTATACATTTATAAATTGAAAAACTCCTATGCGCAAATCATAATGACTAATTATTCATATTAATTAAAACAGAAAAAGAAATTTAATCATTTCCAGTTACGCCATTGCTGCAAGATGTTTTGCTTATTCCTAAACTCCCCCACTGCAATACCAACACCTTTCTCTCTCACAAACACACACACACACACACACACACACACACACACAATTAAACTTCATACATCATTTCAAACACTCTTGATCCTGCCCTCAGGCAATGCCAGAGGGCAGGATCAAGAGTCCTCAATGTGTGTGTGTGTGTGTGTGTGTGTGAGCGTGCGTGTGTGTTTATCGCTCTCTTTAGGTACAACAAGCCTTCTCTCAGTGGACACATGCGCACACATACACATCTGATGCTGCATTGTCCTCCAGTCCATGTAGCTGTTGCCCTCACTCCCACCTTCAGAGTGAGCTAGTGAGTGAGTGAGCTTGTACAGTAAATCTCAATTGCCTATATGGAATACTATAATTCAAAAATGAATTCCTGTTTTGAATGAGAGATGCGAGAACAAGGAAAAGGAAAAGATAGAGTCTGTGTGTGTGCTCATCTGAGCTCGATAGCAGAGTTTAAAAGTCAGAGACAGAATGTGTGGGTGGTTGTACCTTCAGTGTGAATAGCAGACACGTAGCTCCAGTTGTATCTCTTGACAATGTCCACCATAGCTCTCGCCTGCTGTGCATCGGAAGGCACCACTCGCATAAAATACTTATAAAGGCTCTGAAACAAAGGAAATAAAATCAATGAGAGGCTGAGTTTTCCAGGAGCAGCGACATTCAGTTAAGCAAATGTTTAATTGGACATAATTACATTTAAAATGCATTAAAGTTGCTGTAATACATTCTCTCTCTAATATTCATGGGCCTTCATCTGTACAACTTCAATGACCTATAACATTATAAACAGGTACATGGCCTCACCTTATCGCTGAGGTCCATACTGGTGGCAGAGTAGGCAATCTGTGGTATGTTGAATAGCTGTAGAAGGTTCTGGACCTGTATGGCCACTGAGCTCGAACCCGGTCCAATTAAACCCACAATGGGTTTCTTCCCCCGCATTGGAGTGGCAGAAGGGTCTGCACACTTCACTGTCGGTGCTCCTCCACCTCCTCCCCCTCCTCCTCCGCCTCCCCACGGACCTCCTCCACCCCACTCCTCGGCCTCATCCGAGGAGACCAGCGAATCCCGTATGAACTCGATGCTCTGCTCCAGAGCCACGGCCGAGTGCCAGCAGGAGTCCCGGATCTCGCAGCCCAAGGAGATGTTGGGAAGGATGTGAGGGTCACTGTTGATGCGGTCCAGTGTGTGCATCATGGCCTCCACCCTCTGGATGCCGTACTGCTCTCGCACCGCGCCACACTTGCGCTCATGCACCTGTGCAGACAGGGTGAAAGACGAAATGGAGTCAAGCTGAACTGTTAATTATGCAGCGCATTTTCATTCCTTAGCAGAGTGGAAGAACACCAAGACCATTTTCAGACTTAGGCTTTATCACATGGGTGTCACACTGCAGCTAAAATTTATTTTATATTCTCATCGCTGCTTTTTCCCATTTGCAATTATTCATAATGAGATGGAAAAGGCTTAAATGTCAGTGGGTGGCAACAGATTCCCGGGAAGCTAATGGAGGTTGAAGGTTCATGGACTCACTTATTCTACCAATTGAATGTGTTCTTTGTGTCCTAATAAGCAGAGCAACATATTACTCTCCATGCAAAAGACCCACAACTGCGAGACACAAACTATCCTACAGACAGAAAGAGACAGACACAGAAACACAAGGTTACCTTGTCAGCAGGAGGCTGATGATGGACGGAGAACAACGCTCCGATAATTATGTCACCAGGTATGTGTGCTACAACTCGCCGTTCGGACTGGGCTGAGTCAGCTTGATCAGATGCCACCCAAATGGACAGAACCACCAGCAGCCAAAGCATCATCTTGATCCGATGAGGTAACGAAAGGAGAAGCAGATTTCAAATGTGTTGCGTGGAGCCGTCACAGGGAACTATTTGTCCGAGAAACAATTCTCCCGGCCATGACGAGAGCTCGTGGCAGAGGAGTTTTGGAGAATGGATGATTTCAGTGGATTCCTTCCTTCTGACTTGTCATTCTCTACTTCGGGTTTCAAGGTGGGACCATCACTGCAACAGCTGAGACAGGTGCAGCAGTGCAACCTGGGAAATTCAAAAGAAAATCTTGGCTCAGTGTCATTGGCTGCAGAAACGTCAGGCTCCCCCAGTTATGAGGTGGAGTCAGCCTTCACAGTAACAGGTGACAGACAGACATGTTCACATATACCTGTGAGCAGGAAAGACTTTGTTAGAGTTGTTAGTTTAATAGTCTATAGATCTATTTAGTTCTCAATAATCACAGTCTGCAGACACAATCTTTTATCTTCACAGACCTTCAACATTGTTCACTTATACATTAGCTCCCAGTTTGATACGGGTGTGAATCCCATCAATCTATACCTTGTATGTTTTAAGATAAGTTTAATTTATCTTTTCTACACTGCAAGGAAAATGGGGAAATAATGTAAGAACTTTAATGTATGATGTTGAATGACAAGTCATAAAAGCTCAGACTATGTTGTCAGATCAGCACACCCATTTTTGTTAAACACGGGTAGTTTGGGTTCATCAGAATTATCAGTTTAAGATTAAATCCAAACACATTTATATTAAAAAAAGGTCCAGACTTAATTTCCTCATCTTTTCAGCTAATAAAATTAGAAAGCCTGAGCTTCATCTTTCACTTAAAACTGTGTTTGTGTCCACCATTTTCACAGTAAATGTCAATCTCAAACTTCATGTTTAATTGAAATGGGGATGCACACTGCACAAATGAGAATAACACGATGACCAATGCATCGGCAATAACAGCTCCCAACACAGTGAGCTCTAACTGTTGGTTCTTAATATAGCTTAATATGAGGGAATCGTCTCCAGACCAGTAGTCTTGATTTATGTACCAAGGCTTTACAGACTCTGGCCCAGCTTTACGGCCTTGCCCTGTACTTCCTGGTGCGCAGCTCTAAATCACCATGACTGTGCAGAGTCACCATCATCACCACTGTGTCAACATGATATCAATAACACAACTGCAATATTGAAACAACATCTCCCAGGTGCTGTGAGGAAACTTTGGTTGTATGAAAAGTTTAATGCAGCCCTCAATCGTAAAACTCTGACAGCCACAAAGTCACATAAAACCACTGGCAATATTTTGTCCTTAAAGATTAACTCCACTGTTGAAATGAGCCTTGATGAGCACAAAAATACCTGATCAGCATACCATTGTTATTTCTCAAGTGTCTGCCCCTTGACACCAAATCCAATTTGGTAGGTTATTACTTTGATTCTACACTCATTGTTGAGGGTTCAACAAATTCAGCGCTCTTCCATTGATGTCATTACACTATAAACTGTTTTTGAGACTGAAAAAAAAAAAAAAGAATTCCAGGAAAAAACTGAGGAATTCACTTTGCAAAATGTCATCAACCTCCAAGTGTATGATTCTAACAAACACATACCTATAACTACAAGAAATACACCATATGTGTTTAACAGTTAGCCAAATAGGGGGGACATCAGTTCCCTCCCTGTAGCCATCCCTCTGCATTAATGAGCAAGCTGATCATTTGCTTAACCTCAAATACTTTTCTTCGCTGCAATGTTGCATTTTAATTGACCGTAAACAGCAGGGGAGCTGGGACAGTTTATACAGCAGAGCATGGCATCCATTGCTTATGCAAAACAGTATCAAGGTCGTCACAGGGATGTTGGTGGTTAGCTGAGTGGGGAAAGGGTGGAGCGAGAGATGGGGGAGTGGAGTGAAACATAGAAATAGAGGAAGAAAGGGGCAGAGAAGAAGGGATGGAAACAGAGCGCATTAGAAGAAAAGACAGAAGATGGGAGGATGGGGAGAGGAGAGGAAAGAAGAAAAGGGGGGGAAGAAAGAGAAAGGTGAAGCCCACGAAGAAAGAGGCAGAGGAAAAGAGATAGAGCCAGAAAGGGAGATAAGAAAGGAAACAGAGGAAGGAGAGAGTGATAAAAAAGAGGCATCAAGGGACAGAGAGCCTCAATGAACGTAATTAACACGACAGTGTCAGAGAGGCAACAGGGCTAACTGCTGCTCCGAAAATTAAAAAAATCAAACTCTCTCTCTCTCACACACACACACACACACACACACACACACACACACACACACACTGTCTCTACGAATGACGCAATGGTGTCTGTCTCCTATTCTCCAGATCTATTGTCATATTAATGTAGAAATTAGTTTTTTTTTTTTTAAAAACTCCTCACTTAAAATGACACCGCTAATTCACAGACACAATAAAAATCACCAAAATTATCACACGGTTCTCTCTCCCGAGCCGACAAGCCACTGTTTCTTTTTCAGTCCTCCAGTATGCCTCACTCACACACTCAGTCACATACATGCTGTGTCTCTCTGTCACACACCCCCTCCTCTCTCTCTCTCTCTCTCTCTCTCTCCCTCTCTCTCTCTCTGACCTAACTGTAGCCGAATGGAAAAGAAAATCAAATCCTCATTCTCTTAACAAACATCTCGCACACGCCATTAGGCATTTATATCCCCAGTTCTATCCAAAATGTGCACGAGGGCATTATAAAACCTTCCAAATCAACTGTTACGCAGACATAAACAGACGACCTCGGCAGAGGCAAACATGCTCCCTCCCTCTCCGTCTTGCTTTAATTCACTGAGATGCATTAGTCCTGCTAGTGCTGACACACTCTTTAATGTGGAGTATTAATCAGAGACAATAACAATTAAACATGTATCTAAAATAATCCCTTTCTTTATGCAAACACATTTTTTTTCTTTATCCTGTCCTATATGACGCACAGGGTTTGTGATAAATGATAGAGCATCGTCTGCAAGGTTTCAAAATAGACTGCTGTTGCTCTTTTCATCATATGAGCAGCATTTGACCATAAAACTTTTCTCGCTGCACATTGTGACAGGTTAAGTGGAGAAATACGAGCATGAAATCTACAACAGGCTATACACATCTCTACCTAATAGAGTATATCCAAGTGTTTCTGTGAATATAAGACATACCACCTTCTTCACCAAAACTTACGAGGCATGGATATTCAACAGTAACACAGAGCAAATACGCACCATTAATCAATAACATATATATTGTTTCTCAAATGAATCTCTGGCAACTAATATGGGTCATAATGCTTTTTCTGTTATACACAATTTAAGGGAGCACAATATTTTGGGGACGCTTTTGCTGAGTGGGCATGTAATGCGTCTCCATATGCCACTCGCCTCAAGGAAAAAGGTGTTTCAGCATGTTCTAAAACAAAAAGTTTAAAGGGTTCATTTTCGTCGCCAGCTGCTGTCTTGTTTCACCACTAGGAGCTGTTCCTGGAACGGACATCACTAAGGCTAAATCATTCAGGTTTGAATCTTCCCCGACTGCAACAGCCAAAAAGATCTGATTAACAAAGTCTCAATATAGAAATAAGCTGTGATATTAAATGACCTTATGGGAGGATAAAGGGCAGGAAGATGCCAAGCAACACAAGAATCTCAGCATAATGATAAAGCCAAACATCACACAGCTAACATAAAACTGTTGATTAAACATGATGAGAGTGATATTCAGTCTCAATAATGCATGCATGTAGGCTACGTGTCGGCAGGGAGTGCCAGCACAGTAAGGACTTTACCTGCTGCAGCAGCACAGACAAGGTGTGACACAGCGACGCCTGCTTTGGTCTCCCAAACCAGCTCTGACCTTAAATCCCTTCATCCTGCTATATGTTTCAGTATGTCCTTCTCTTTTTTATATATATAACTTTTATTTATCAAGTGCAAGTGTATATAGGGATACAATGTCCTACAATAACAGAGGGGGGAAATAATAATAAGGAAAAATAAGAATACATACATATATACACCCATATCCCTACACAGTAATAATTTAAAATACAAATGAAAGGTGCTCCAGCGTGTCCTTCTCAATCGTCGGTTTTTCAGCGACCCCATTATACATAAAAAAACATGTGTTAATGTGGTTGATGTTCCTATAGCGTCCTTGTAAAGCAATCCAATTGAGCGACGTGATATTAAAATCAATCAAGTGACAACCACGTCCAGCGTCTGGTCAAACTGCCTCTCTCCAAGGAGAAAGACAACAGCGATGACTGGCGCAGCGCTGCATCCGTGCACCGCAATGGGAGATCAGAGTCCCATCATTTGCACCGAACCAAACACACACACACACACACACACACACACATATTTATATATATAAATATATGAGCGAATGGTGCAAAGCATGACAGAGACACCCTCTGAAATGAACACGGCCACAGCATGCACAGATGAAAACCTCTCTGTCTCATTGGCATGACTGTATCTCCTGCAGTCTACACCAATGCAACTGGCTGTTTTTTTGTTGTTTTTTTAACTACGTTACACCGTCACGGAATATAACCTTATGAAATCAAGGATAACAATGGGTGCGACAAAAAAAAACTCACTGGGTAGAATATTGGGTCTATTATATTTCCGTTTAAAATCGGTCTGTGAACATTACCTTATGGGAATCTGTTGGTCTCTGGCGTCACCGGCGCCGTCCCGCTCGGTCGTTAGGTTGCAAGTTACTTGCACAGAGGAGACGCTGCTGATAATGTGTCGCCCACCAATGCCACAGATAGCTGTGCAGCCTCCGAGCTCCCTCCGTTTTCCAGTCACGCACACCTGAGCCCATCTCCAAACACCTCTCTCCTTCATCCCACCCCCTTTCCTTCCCCCTGCTCCTCCTCCTCTCCCCGCTACAACCTCCCCCTCCTCGCCGTATTACCTCACTTTATTTCCCCTCGCCAGCTCTGCATAAATGTACCCCTCCAGTCCCCTCTCTACTTCCACTAACTGTCATTCCTCGGGTCTTTCAGCTCTGTTTTTGAACATTCATTTTACCTCTCCCTCCTCTCCTTCCATCTTAAGTCTATACCTGACAAGGTGAGAAGTTAGAACCGACTAGAGGAAGAAAATAAACAACTTTGTCAAACTAGACAAGCTAGCGGCAGCTCTGCTCAAAAATACGTCACGATACAGAAGCTAGCTACTCTTAAAATGCCATTTGAGCTTGACTTTAATAGCGCATACAATGGGACGACAAAAGTTTTGTGGTTTCAAAATGAATACAAATATGCTACGCTCGTAATTTTAGGATTTTAGGCAAAAACGTTACTTTAGTTTAAGATACGCAAGTATGGCAACTAAAGCTAGCTTACATTTTCCCGCAGACGTTAGCTCAAGTCTAATGCTGCCTTCACGTGCTCGTCGGAAGATCCCACATTCCACATGGTGAAGTCACGAGAACGTCATGTTCAAATGTTTTGTTAACGGGACAATTGGGGGGAAATTGCGGACGTACTGGGGGAATCCTTCTTGAGTCCATTATGGTAATAAAAAAAATCACATTTCACAGAATGAATAACAATAACTTTGCCGCGCACTCGCAGACTAGCCTAGTCCCTTTGTCATAATACTTGTTGCACTGTTAAAGAAAGAATTAAGCACCATCCGTTACTGAATATGTCCTCTTCTCCGCCATGTTGAAAGGTTCTGGTCACCCCAACTCGGGTATCAAAATGATCACCCAGTCGTATTTACCATAATTCCGATACCACGTGAAGGCAGCATCATCAATCAGTCTCATCAGCAAGATGACAACCTTGCCATTCCAACGACCGGCATCTGCCAGGCGCCTTAAAGGAGACCGTCAGCATCCTCTCCCTGATCAAATAGACATCAGAGGTGACACGGTGGGCTGGCATAACGACGCAGTGGAGGAGATCGATGACATTTGAAGTTTCATAACAGTCACAGGAGGTAAAGAGCCATTAACCCTAGGCTACAGGCTTACGGCTTCGCCTGGCGTCCACTTAAAAGACCCTCGGAGACCAAATCATTAAAGATAAAAAAAAAATCAATATAAATCTAATGGAAACATGCCGCTTCCCTGCAAACGTCTCCAGTCATATAGCCTACTGACACTTTCATGTCGAGAATACTGGTTTTTGTAGCATGTATTAAGGACATGCAACTTTTGATTTAACTGTAGGCCATTCATAATTTTATTTGAATCAAAGAAAAATTGACAGGCTCTCATTGTTTTGCTTTTTTCAACTGCGGGGAATTTGTTTGGAAATGTGTGGTGGCAGCATATGTGCTAAACAGTATTCCCTTACAGGATAAAATAAAACCACTTTAGTGATACAGTAGCCTACTGTGTCACTGACGTCACATAAAGCTTTCGGTCGACAAAAAAAGGAATTAAAGGAGATTAGAAAAAATATATATATATATATATGTCGCTATTAGCTGTCAGTGAGTAGCCCACGTGCACGTTATCTCACGGGAATATTACAACAACAACAACAACAAAGCGTGTTTTTCGTGGGTTTATGCGTGCGTGAGCTTTAGGAAAAATCAAATAAATACACAAGGAATTGTCTTTGCTCGGTCGAGTCACTGCACGAATGGAAAAGGAGAGAAGTGACATACCGTTGCTTGCAGGACAGGTGAATGCTCCCGGAGAAACGCAGCATCCCTCCCGCGTCCATCAGCGCATCATGCCGTCGGTGGGTAATCTACTTTTTCACTATGGCAACAAATGAACCCCCCTGTCCCCTCCCTCTCCCTCTCTCCCTCTCTGCCTCCAATAAGGATGCTACACTCGCGTCACAGATCATTCTCTCTCTCCTCTCTCTCTCTCTCTCTCTCTCTCTCTCTCTCCTCTCTCTCTCTCTCTCTCTCTCTCTCTCTCTCTCTCTCTCTCTCTCTCTCTCTCTCTCTCTCTCTCTCTCTCTCTCTCTCATATCACACCTACCTCCACCACACCATCTGGAGATCCAGGCCTACTGAATGAGAGTGGCCCGAGAGGAAGAATGAGAGATCAAGGGGAGGGAGGGGAGGGAGGAAAGGGGAGGGGGGGGTAGAAGGGGTTTTAGAGCTTGGCTATGACAAGGCTTGGATTAGTTTGACTGCCAAATGCATTTGGGATTAGCAGACCATTAAAAGAGCATAGACATAGACCACACGGGCACACACACATACAGGACTACACAAATTCACACACTCTTTCTCACACACACACAGGCTGGACGTGGATTTAGCGGATGCAGTGATAGCCTTACTAACCCTGACCTCTCTCTCTCTCTCTCAGAGATAACAGGCAAACACACCCTCGTGTATGAACAAACAGATTCTCACACACGGGCGTGACTACTGGTAGAAACAGGTAGTAGACCCCAAAGGGACTTCTCAGCTGTAGAGATGTCAGCCTTCTCTCAAACAAATGGGACTATATGGCACTCAGCTGGTGGTGCTCAAATTGACCAAAAAAAAAAATTATGAACTCAATATATTATTCACATAATAATCCACAGCATGTGAGAAATGTCATGCAGGAGATACATAGCTTCCAGGACTGTCTGTGACAGTAGGACAGCTTCATGGGGGCCGCAGTGATTCAGGGAGAAGAAGTTGGCATTGTGTGGCACGATTGGTGTTAAGAGGCAGACTTTGGAGGATCCAGCCTCTCATAATCCTTTATCTGCAAATGTGTCCCAGCTTTAAGCCTGAATAAACACTTCATAATCTTAGAGGTCAGACCAGATTGGTCTGATTTTTAATGGTACGTCACCTATCAGAGTGTCTGAACATACAAAAGGATCCTTGATCCTTTCTTGATCACTCACACGTCAACAATGCATAGAGACGTTCATACACAGGAAGCTTCTGTCTGCTGTCACATCACATCGTGTCTTTGATTTCCCAAACAGATGTTTAGGACGGATGAAATGCCAGGATGTTCTGGTGTCACATTTCCATGGCAACCCTTCACTGCTGTAGTATAACAGAACATCAACAAGCAGCCAATGGAGTCTCTCTCTCTCACACACATACAGAAAGTCAACTCGTTACTGCTTAGATGGGCACTCGTACATTTTGAACCAATAAGCAAATGAATACAGGAACATGCGACCGAGCGTGCTGAACGGAGAATTGGATTGAAAGGTATAACGGATGACATTCATCCAGTCATCACACACTGTATGTATAATCTGGCACTGACGCTGTTAAGCAGAGTGTGTGGGCAGCAGTGGCGTGCACCACAAAGCACCAGGTTCCCCGTGTAGAAGAAAATAAGATTACAGTGGCGCAACAAGGACACCCTATAAAAACCCTCCTGCACCCCGGGCTTGCTGGTGTCAGACCGGCGTGCGGCACACACGCATCTAAACATCCATAGGGTAAAATTCTCTTTTTCACCACACTCCTCCGCAAATCACAAGCACAACAGAGTCGGTGTCACACTCTGCAAATCAATTATTCAATGGTATTTCGATATAACACTGGATGCATGGTTGCCATAGACACATAGCCGATTTACAGGGTTGTCACTTGTCTGTGATATTCCCACTCTAAGTAGGACAAATAGAGAAAAAAAAAAAACTTTAACCGCGTGATGCCAACAGAGAGACGAGGACGACATTCATGCTCACGTTACGTGATTCCTGCTTAATTGAACAAGTGAAGATTTTATTGTCATTTATTTGTTTTAAGTTGGGTGTTTTTTGTTTTAATGGGACTCAAACACTTTTTGAAAATCTTTCCTAATTGGTTGAAATAATGTCCCAATGTTGACAATTTCCATGTGGCTGTCTGACACTTCAACATTATGCAACTCTATTCGACTCTGCAACAAAAAAAAAAGTAAACTAGTTGAAACTCACTATAACTAAGTGAAAAAGTATCACCTCATTGGCAGATTTATATGGAATAGAGGTTCATATGTAATGTTACATAACTCCGTATTCATTCATCATATTTTCGGAGGAGAGATGTAAATTCAATATATTTCATAAAAAGAGAGTATATGAGATCCTCTGGCAGGCGGTTCCAGTGTCTGAGCGCATGCAAACCAAAATCTGCCTCAGTGTCGATGTTAACTGTCAGCATAGGTTGACAAGCTGTCACAGTGTCTCCGACTAGCAGGGCGTCTGATAACAGGGACAGCACACAAACTGATGCTGCAGCGTTACGTGAATTTCACCTTGTAGCAATGAAATCACAAAAACATCCAAAAGTACCAGTGAGAAGGGAGCCACTCTTAAAACTGTAACAACAACAAAAATAGCAACTGGGGATTATTTATTTTATTATTGATGGATCTGTTTTCTCAATACATTGATTATTTCTTTTATAGATAGAAATAACAAAAGAAGTGTTCATTACAATATTTCCGGAGGCTGTGGTGATGGGTGACATCTTGTCTGATCACAAGTTGAAAACCAAAAGATGTTCACAGAAAACAAAACCTCACATTGAGAAGCTGGAACCAGAAATTAATTCAATAGTTAATGGACAATTAAAATAGATGTAGAGGCACAGGTCACACTGATCCTGAGCCACAAACACACACACACACACACACACACACACACACTACGAGATGACGTTTCATAGAGCACTTGTTCCACCTATTTTCAACATTGGACTGAAAAGCAATGTTTGGATTTTCAGTAACATTTTCTAGCAAATAAAGGAATTATCCCCTTGAGGTGGAGATGATGTCTCTCCCTGACGTAGAGAGCAGATTTGTCCATCAGGGGTCGATTTAACATGAAAACTGAAAGGAAACAAGCCACACATAAGAAACACCACCAGCTGGTCAGATCATCAGTGTTATCCCTTCTCTCCTGTCTCTGATCAGGAGGAAACTAATAACCACTGTGTGATTCCTCTGTTTCAGGCAATACGCGGCTCGTGCTGCCCCCTAGTGGCTGGGTGGGACAAAAGAAGAAGAGAATTCTGAGAACTCTGGGGTTACTGGAGTGAACTGCTGCTGATGAGTTATAAAGAAGTTAATGAAGTTCTCAGTGAGTTCAAAGACACACACACACACACACACAGGGCAGCCCTGCAGACAGGTTTATCCTGTGATGGTCATCCATGTGCGTTCACCGCGTTCCTGCAGCAGGATAAGCTGCACCCCGTGCCTGGTTACGGCGGCATGTGACCAGCTTGTGATTCTGAGGTTTGCTTAAATGACTTTGTGCCCCGAGGCCCACTGTAGGCTAGTCTGAACCAAGGGAGCCAAAGCACATGGGGGGGGGGGGGGGATTCTGTAATTTTGTTGTTACACATTAGTTACGTTTACTTTTACATTATGAATAAAATACCACTTATTGATGTGCTGTGAAATGAGTTTGACGCTCATCAGCACGGTTGAGCTTTGCAGTCATAAATCAAGTCAAGTTAAGTTCACACAGGAACTACAAGGTTTTATTGAGGTTTTAAATATTAAATGATGTCACGTTCTGTCAAGTCTTCCTCCTGTTGCCTATTTTATTTATTTTATAGCTCTGCTTAGACTCATATCACCCTTTGCAGTTTTTTTTTTATTATTTTAGCTTTGTTATTCACACAGCTCTGGCACCAAAGAATACGTTTTATTGGGAAAATTTGAAAACATAATACAATCTTTCATGCTGTAATTTTGACTCTCCCGTCCCTATATGAATTTCTTAGCCACCACAAACGCACATCTTTGACATTTCATCCCTCTCATGAACTATTATAGAAAATGATCTTAAAGCATGTGATTCCATTGATCGTAATATTTACCAGAACAAACTGCCCTTGTTTGTCCAATAAGAGTATCCGGCCTGTGCTCTTGATTTATTAACTTTAGGCTTCTCAAATTGAAATTCTTAAACTTTGTATATAATCTGTCTGGATATGAGACTCAATGTCAACATGAGACCACCTGTTTATATAACGACTACCTGTTTAAATAAAGGGTTAAATGAAATGAAAGAAACTGATTTTTCATGTTATGTTAAAGCTGAAATGGGAAAGGCCTATTTAACCCTTTAAGATATCATATTATGCACCTATTCAACATATATTCTGAAAAATATATATATTTCTTTGTATTTTCAACTCAAAATCGAAAGTTGTGTCGAACGCTTTAAAAGGTTGTGAACCCGATGAGCTCAAACACTTACTTTAACGGGCGCAGTGTTGGTTTGTCTCCATAAAACATTAGTATTCTAATTCAACATGATCCTTATTCCTGGCCGGTCATACTCAAACTCTGCTGTAAAACCTTTCATGAATCCAACTGTTTTGCCTTTACTTCAAAAAACTGAAAGTTCAGCCTGATTGATGGCTTCAGACAGCAGTCATTCAATTTGTCGCCTTGTTACCCGATTTGACATGCAACACACCGGCGAGGCCAAATGGAGCAGAAACACCAAATTCACAGATCGGCGCTCCTTCACCCGGCGGGAGAAACAAACCTAGAGATCGGCTTCACTGAAAACCTGCAGACCTGTCTGTCACCGGGTCTCCTTAATATACTGTGCAAAAATCTCATCTTCTTTTCTAACCTCACTCTTTTTCTGTTTCAGCCACACAACTGCTCACTTGATCATGCGTAAATTCTGCCCCAGCCTTTGCCAGGGGTAGGGGGGGGTGGTGCACACACACACACACACACACACATCAGTTTCTGCCTGAGGTATCGTGGAGCAGAGGTCAGCTGGTCTCAAGACAAAATGTAAGAAGAATCAAGAATATTATCCTGAGCATGTGATATTGTGAGTGCACATTCTTGTGTATGAGAGTGTGTGTGTGCGTGGGTTCCTTACATCACAATGAGATCACACACTTTGTTAGAGGACGGCCCCTAAAGGAGCTCAATGAGTAGAGAGGGAACAGGGGAGTAGGGGCTGGGTGTCAGAGAGCGGAGGAAGGAGGTTTGGTGGAGGTTAGAAGGTAGAACAGAAGGGTGGCGAGTTTCAAGACCTGCAAGCTGCAACTGTTAAAGTAAGTTGTTTTCTGGTACATCTCTGCTTGTAGCCTTCAAACTAGAAGGAGCTGGTGTTGTTTCTGAGTCTCCTCTTGTCGGCTGCAGTCTCCGAGAGCATCAGGTTCTGTTGTGTCCACCTTTCAGCAGGAGTTTGCATCCCCGCTGTGGCCAAGACTGGAGCCTCTCTGACCTTTCACCATGAGGGGCTTGTATGTATCTGTGGTTCTGCTGCAGCTCGTTGGGACTTCTTTATGCCAATTCCCTCGCCCGTGTGCCACCTCAGAGGGACTGCGGACCAAAGAGTGTTGCCCGGTGTGGGATGGCGACGGCTCGGTCTGCGGCGCCATGTCCGGCCGTGGTTTTTGCACAGAGGTGGTGGTCTCGGAGGAGCCCCATGGGCCCCAGTACCCGCACAGTGGGATCGATGACAGAGAGCGTTGGCCTCTGGCGTTCTTCAACCGGACTTGTCGTTGTGCTGGAAACTACGGGGGTTTCGACTGTGGCGAATGCAGGTACGGCTACTGGGGTTCAAACTGCGCTGAGTACAGGGAGTCGGTGCGCAGGAACATCCTGACCATGCCGCCTGCTGAGCAACAGAAGTTTGTCTCCTATCTGAACCTGGCAAAGAACACCGTCAGCCGGGACTATGTGATCCCCACGGGGACGAGAGCAGAGATGGGTGAAAACGGCGAGAACCCCATGTTCCAGGACATCAACACCTACGACCTGTTTGTCTGGATGCACTACTACGTGTCCCGGGACGCTTTCCTGGGAGGGCCAGGGAACGTCTGGACAGACATCGACTTTGCCCATGAGTCGGCGGCGTTTCTGCCGTGGCATCGAGTCTACCTGCTTTACTGGGAGCATGAGATACGGAAGCTGACGGGAGATTTTAACTTCACCATCCCATACTGGGACTGGAGGGACGCCCAGTCCTGTGAGGTCTGCACCGACGCTCTGATGGGGGGACGCAGCCCCCTCAACCCGAACCTCATCAGCCCTGGTTCAGTCTTCTCTTCATGGAAGGTAAGGGCCTTTGATTGTCTCTCTCTCTCTGAGAGTCAAAACTGCATCTGTAGACTGTTAGCAAATCTTTCTTATCCATCATTAAGAGACTGGAAATTCCTTTCCCCACACACAAAGGCTTGTTCTATTTCCATTCCACTCTGCAGGTCTGTTGTTGCAAAGCTGGTTTAGCCTCCTAATCCAAAGAAATTAGAGATTTGTATGGAAATGCAGATTTTCTGCATCAAGTCAATATAAAAAAAAGTGAAAATCTTACTTTTTTATAAGAAATCTTGCAGTAGTTTGTATCTTGTACTTCATGTTGATGGGTCACTAAATGTGTGTGTGTGTGTGTGTGTGTGTGTGTGTGTGTAGGTGATCTGCACCCAGCCAGAGGAGTACAACAACCGAGAGGCACTGTGTAACGGCACCGGGGAGGGTCCACTGTTGCGTAACCCCGGCAACCATGATACCAACCGCACGCAGAGACTCCCCACAACAGCCGACGTGGATTTCACCGTGAACCTCCCCCAGTACGAGACGGGTCCCATGGACCGATCCTCCAACATGAGCTTTAGAAACGTCTTAGAAGGTAGGAGTGGCAGACACACACACAGAGACACACACACACACACACACACACACACACACACACACACACATGTTGTCATCTATGGTAGTTATATAAAAAGTGTCTTAAACATAAGTGAGTACATCCAACCTGGGTAACACTGTTAAAATGTCACTGGTAGTTAAGATCATTAAGATCATTTCTTTTCAGCTAATAATTCTGCATAAACATTGAATTTAATGCAATGTACAAAACCTAGCTGAAAACAAAACCTAATAAAAGGAGCACAAAGGAGCAATTGAAGAGGGTTTTTTTTCCCCCACAATATTGCAGAAATGTGGGGCTTTCCTACTTTCCCATCACTCTACTCCTCTCACTCCCACATGCAAACCTCTCCCTTCTCTCGTCTACCTGTTTTCACTCTTCTTCCCTCCTTTAGGTTTTGCCAGTCCGACGTCCGGTATGGCAGCGCCAGGCCAGAGCACCATGCACAACGCCTTGCATGTCTTCATGAACGGCTCCATGTCCTCGGTGCAGGGTTCGGCCAACGACCCCATCTTCCTGCTGCACCACGCCTTCATTGACAGGTGTGATGTCTACTGATGGCACACAGGAAAAGAAAGCAAGCACGCGGTTACACAGAGTCACTTATTCCATTCCTGTTATGATCTTTATCATATCAATCTTCACCCACCTTTCCCTTCCTTCTCCAGCATCTTTGAGCGCTGGCTCAGAACCCACCAGCCTCTCCGGGCTAACTACCCACGATCCAACGCCCCCATTGGACACAACGATGGTTACTACATGGTGCCCTTCCTGCCGCTCTACAGAAACGGGGACTACTTCCTGTCCAACAAGGCTCTAGGATTTGAGTATGCCTACCTGTTGGAGCCCGGTCAGTACACGGTGGCAAACAAGCCCAGTAAAGTGTGTCAACATGATACTGCTTTACTGTGATCAAATCATTTTAAGAAGATTTTACCATAAACAATTCATTTTAATGAAAGAAGTATTCGACCAAGTAGAGTAAATACATTTTCAACAAATTTGTAAAGGTTAAATCCATTAACTATGTCACAGGACTCAACTCAAATGACAGTGGCTAAAAGAAATGACCATAATGAATATTGAACATCATACATATGCACCAACGTGGGCACATGAGCATCCCTTTAAGCTCATGCAGCCATAACCATTCACTCAGAATAGAATGCAGTTTGCTGCAGCAGAAAGTGAGATTAGCCGTGGACAGACGTAGAGGGGGGAAAAAGGACGCAGATATTCAGAAGGTATCACTACATAAAAATGATTTTAGCAGTTTTTCTTGAAGAAACAAGTACTGTATGTAATCAACTTTCTTTGCATTCTGTGTGAAGAAGTATTTATCCCAAATCCATAACGCGGTTTCTCCATTACAGGCCAGAGGTTCGTTCAAGAGTTCCTGAATCCCTACCTCCTGCAGGCCCAGGAGATCTGGCAGTGGCTGCTGGGAGCCGGGATCCTCGGGGCGGCCATCGCCGCCATCACCGCCGCACTGATAATCGTCGCAAGAAGGAAGTGGAAGCGTAACCAGAGGAAGAGGAGGCCGAGCTACGGGGAGGGCCAGCCATTACTGCACAGCAGCTCCGAGGACGGCTCATCCTCCTATCAGACTACTCTGTAACACCGATTCTGTACAGCTGTGTGAGATCAATCCTGGCACAACCATATCATTTCTTATTGATTTCCCATAATAAATCTATTTAAATTTTTATCTATTTCAGTGTTTTTTAATGTGTGTTGGTCAAAACAAACTTTACCTCTAGTCACAGAAGAGAAGATAGAAAAGGGTATATATACTTATATACAAATTGTGATAATAATGCACATTATGCCAGGATCTTAAATATAAATAACAATATGAATATTTCCCCACTTATGGTGTGCAAGTTATCAGTATCTAATAAATAGAAAATCTCTTTTATTTCAGACTTTGTTCCTAGAAAGAGGAAACAATCCTGAAACTAAACATACAATTCAAATGCTTAATAAATGGTTGCTTGTCACAATTAAAGAGAATATGGTCGTTTTGAAATCAGAAATAAGAGAAACCTGGTGTTTCCAGTTTTGGCACATTTCTTTTAAATAATAGTTCACTCTAACACATAAAATGCAACAAATGTCAAAGACACAAATAGAATGTTTTTACTTTGACTTTCCGCAGATAAAATGTAAAAACAATGACACTTACTTTGGTGAGAAATTGCCAAAGCCCTGCAGAAGTTTTTTTCCACATAAAACAACTTGAAACAAATAAATAAATTGTAAAAACAACTAACTAAGAATACTGGCTGAGGTTTAGTGGAGGTTTGCTTTGTATAAAGACAGAACGTTGATGCACATACACAAACAGAACAAAGTGAAAAGAAAATACTGCATCAAGTGTCCGTTATATGTCCTTTTTGGTTCCACGCCTTTCCTCTGATCGTAGCCAATCACTGCAGGTTCTGATGAGTGACGTCCTCACAGACCAATCAAATACTCCCAGATCAGACACAGGAAGTGTGTGTATCTAGGGCGGGACTCCGAAGCATCCTTGTGCCAGTTTGGTGTTTGGCTGTCATTTGGCTTAAACTAGTTGTTGGTTACCACAGTAACGTGTTGCCTGAGTGGTTCCACCTCCCCCGCTATTTATGGCAACTTTTTCTGAAATGTTTAGATAAAAAAAACAGTTTGTCCCAGTTTGTGTGCCGTCTCAACACTGGTGCACTGAAAGACAAATTCCCGTTTGTTGTTGTGTTTGTAGTCCTGGAATGGCAGGTTGTGTGTGATGGGGTTTTTTTTGTTTTTTTTATCTCACATTACACACAACAAAACTTGAAAAAGATGAAATCCAACAGCAGCTTTAGAGACAAAAAGCAGACCGGAGCAGTGGGCTGGACTTCCTCAGAGGTTGGATCAGATCAGGAAGTTTGTTAAAATCTTGCTGGGCCTTTTGTGACTATGGGCAGGGATGCATATGAAATAATAAAATATATATATTCAAGTTCTTTTGGTTTTCATATATCTCAAATGGCAAAGTTGCAGTTTTTTGAGGTTGAAGTGTAGAACCAGCTACGATGTTGGATCAGCTGAAGGACTCCTTGTTGAATTCAAAGACTGTCCCAGGGGATGGGGTTGAGTTACAGAGTCTATGGAGAGTCCTAGAGATCCCCTTTGGTCCGCAGCAGAAAACCCCGACTCGCTTGCTATAACCGGAGAGAGAGAGAAAGAGTTGATGGATCTAGTAACAGTGGATTCATACTCTGGACATTTACAATCTACTCACTGCTTATTGGTCTTCCCAATCTCATCAAACAGTAACTTCCACCTGGGTCGACCAACCAGAAGCCTCGAGGTGAGTGGGCGGTACTTCTCCTCAGACAAGCCCTGGAAAATGAGGTAGACAGCAAAGCCTTGTTGTTGTCAAACCTGCAATAACTGATTTCGTTGGTGATTTCAGGGCACCGGAAACAAGCCGTTAACACAGAACGGACATATTATTATCACTTGTTGTTTTGAAACAAATAGCTGGATGACAGAACATTATCATTCATGGTACATTTCATATCTCCTTTACAAGAGACACCTGACCAATGCAGCAGCAGACTGATGGCTGACATCTATAGGTTTAAAGATCCCAGCCTGTCAACAGATTCTCCATCTTCAGCCAATTAAGGGCTGACAAAGCAGGATTAAGTAGAGATCATAAAATGGACTGCATCAGCCAAGTACGTTACCCATATACTGAACCTTATCATGAGCTATTCCAGATCAAAATAATGTTAAGTTTCCCACTGGATACAATGCATTTATCTGAGCTCCCTGAGTATGTTGCAAAGTATTCATTCATCCCATTACTTTTATATGTATTGTGTAGGAGACAGAAGACAGAGTTGTTTTACTCCATGAGCAGCTGTCAGACTGGTAATACGACTCCTCAGGGTGCAGCAACGTGTGAAAAAGTGAACCTCTCCCCGTCGGGGAATTGAACCCCGGTCTCCCGCGTGACAGGCGGGGATACTCACCACTATACTAACGAGGAGGTGCCTCTGATCTGGTCACATGACCATTAAAAAGGAAGCCTGTGGAGTGTGTGTGGTACAATAAAGTTTGTGCAAATAAACTGGTTTATGTGACATTTTTGATAGATCCTCCATGACATGAATACTGGGGGAAACATTAGCAGCTATTTAGAATATGATCAAAAATCAGGTTTCAGTCAAGATGAGGTTCAAGACTTGAATGTGCTGTAGCTTCTCTGTGTCATATACTGCCCTCTAGTGGGTTAAATTATTAAAGACACACAATGGATCAATGAAGGGATTAGACAATGAAATTAAACAATGAACATTAAAAGCCAGTGTGTGTGTGTGTGTGTGTGTGTGTGTGTGTGTGTGTGTGTGTGTGTGTGTGTGTGTGTGTGTGTGTGTGTGCGCGTTTGTGTGGCTCCCACCTGCAGGTTGTCTGCCTGACTGACGTACAGCTTCAGATTGAAGTAGTCCGGTCTGTTTTCCTGCCAAAGCTAAACAACAAACACAGACAAACTTGCATTCAACAAAGTGATATTCAGGAGAAAATGCAAAATGTATTTCTCAAGTTTCTTCAAAAATAGGAGAGGTCAAATTATTTGTGGCCACAAGATGGCGTTAAATACAATTAAAAGTCTGTCAAATTATGACATTAATGAAATGTACTCTCTTCCCTGCTGAGTTCTGCAGAGAAGTTATATTTGATCAACCCACACACACACACTAGCCAAACTAATTCTGATGAATGAGACACAGTGGCTGCAACATACAGATGTTGATCTGACCTTGTGATGAAGGGCACACAGCAGCTCAGCGAACCAGTAGAAGGACTGGAGCTCCCTGCAGACCCACACAAAGTACAACCTCTGCAACCTGAAACCCGTCCAGCCGTCACTGGGGGTGTACCGCAGGGAAGAAGGGAAGAAACACGCTAATGCTTGATCCAATTGCTCATCATTTTTCATTATGTGAAGTTTGTGTGTTTTTTTCCCCAGAACTCACAGGAGAGCGTGCAGCACGCAGGCAAACGGAGTGACTCCTATTCCACCGGCGACGCAAACGCTGACGTCGTAGTTAAAGACTTCCTCTGATGGACTTCCAAAGGGACCGTCCACGTAAAGCCTGAACATACAGGGTGGACAAAAATACAAGAGATAATGGGCCAAGAAAGTGGACAAATATACACACTTATATTTAGAATTTTCCATCAGTATCACCACACATGAGCAGATGCACATCCTGCAAATCCCACAGTCTGGGTGCAAACACACACACACACACACACACACACACATACACACCCGTCATCTCTCCAACAGCTGCTCATAGACTTGTGTCATCGAAGTCTCTCTCTTACACACACACACACACACACAGAGATACATCCTTCACGCACACACAAAAGCAACACAACAAGCAAAGTCAAAACCAAACATTTCTGTATATTGAGCCCTGAATATGGTTGCTATGCTACAGCATTTCAACTTTTTACTCATTTGGAAAAGAAACAACATGATGTCTCTAGTAGTTACTGTTTATGTTGATAATCCTAAAACATACATAATATACTCTAGATGGATGACACTATTAAATGTAAATTAACCAGAACCCAACTGATAAGTGGACATTGTAGTACACCTCGGTCCACTTCACTCGTGGAGTGGGGGTTGGGTTTTTTAGCTCGCTCTCTCTCTCTCTCTCTCTCTCTCTCTCTCTCTCTCTCTCTCTCTCTCTCTCTCTCTCTCTCTCTCTCTCTCTCTCTCTCTCTCTCTCTCTCTCTCTCTCTCTCTCTCTCTCTCTCTCTCTCTCTCTCTCTCTCAGAGCAGGAAGAGCGCAGGGTCAGAGGTCTGGAGGTCAAAACCTCTGACCCCTCTGTGATTCTGAGCCTTCATGAGAAATCATGTCAGCGACATAACCCACAGACACACACACGGAAACATACTTGGGGTATCTCCTCTGATGCACCATGGGAAGGATCTCCACGTCCATCCTAGGTTCAGGAAGTAACAGCTGTCTGAAGCGCTCTGAGGTGAAGAGGAGGAGAGGAGAGGAGAGGAGGCGTTTCCCATTATTTATCCACTCATCTAACTCTCTAGGAATGACTAGCGCCATAAATAATTTCATGTAAATTGTAAATGACTGTACAGACATTGTCACATTAAGAGGTATCTATACATTCCCACGCAATGCTTTCCAAAGTTTCATTAAACATGTGGACAGAGCAGATGAAGGGGCCAACACAAACAAACCCGCTTCCCTTCCTGTGGTCTGAAAACGCGTTCTGAAAATGTGCATGTGGATATGCACAGTAGCGAGCGGAAATGTGTGTACGTGTTCTTGCACATGTCGCCAAAGGCCACGACTTCCTCCGGAAGAGAGTCCCTTTTAAATCTGTTGCATACCCAATGCACAAAAACACAAAATAAAAGATAATGTTTTTCCTCAGTCTTTCAAGTTTTGAAAGTCAAAAACATGATCTAATACATTTCAACATATTAGCTGAAGTCCTACATGGTAATTACATCTGTATTGTGTGTGTGTGTGTGTGTGTGTGTGTGTGTGTGTGTGTGTGCACTCAAAATACAGAAATAAACTCCCACTGTCTGTGTCTATTTGTCTGTCCTTTTTATCTGTGTTTCTGCACACGTTAGCCTATGTGAGCATCCCAATGTGTCCTTGTGCGCGTGTGTGTGTGTGTGTGTGTGTGTGTGTGTGTGTGTGTGTGTGTGTGTGTACCCACCAGTCCAGTCTCCCACGACCCGAAGATGGATGCCAAATGTTTCCTTGTTCTCTGTGGGACACTGCGAGAAGTTACAAAGCAGACAGTTAGTCACAACAAAATACAGACACACACACACACACACACACACACACACACACACACACACACTCAGATGTTTGAAAGACCAAGAAAACACTTGCATGCAACTTACACACACACATGCACACGCAGTGCACATCCACAGCATATAGGTACAAGTCTTTTCATTAAATTTAACAATGCCTGCACACACACACACACATACACACACACACACACACACACACACACACACACACACACACAAAGACACACACACATGCAGCCTTCCTGTTGGCAGACAGCGTTACTAGCCTCAGGGGTCTGTCTGCTCTCTGTCAGTATGATTCCCTGCCCTCCTCCTCAAAGCTCCATAACACACCAGGCATAGGCCTGCACGTACTGAGCATGTGTGTGTGTGTGTGTGTGTGTGTGTGTGTGTGTGTGTGTGTGAGAGAGAGAGTCCATTCCTGTACGCTGAGTTGCTGACTAAACACAAAGTTGTTTGTTTGCCTTCTGCTTGGGTCTCATAGTCGGGACTAAATCGGACAACATCGACGAACAATGGGAAACAGAATCTTAGTGGACGAGCCGGCTGTCACTCAAGCACCACCCGGCTGCAGAGGAGGGCGGGTTGTTGTAAGAGACAAAGAACTGCGTGTTTTTTGCCAGGTGAAAGAAAGTTTGAGAAACTGTGAAAACATATATGTGTGTGTGTGTTTTCTGTGTGTGTGTCACAGGTGAGGAATGTGTTGCATTAAGTCTTACTGTTGTGAGCGTGAAGGGATGGTTCTCAAATGAAGAGACACCTGGACAGTTGAGAACAATGAACTGAGACAAGGGGAGACAGGAGGACGACAGAGAGGGGGGGCAAAGGAGAGGATTAGTGGGTGAAACGTGTTGAGAGGAAGAAGGGGGAAAGAAACCAGATTTAGTTACAGCAGAGAGGAATTTATATTCTCCTCAAAAACATCATGTGATTGAATAGAAGTCATAAAACACATCTGGGATGAAGACATGTTGTAACGTCTTCTCACCTGTCCAGGACGCGCCTTGAAGTTCTTCTTCAGCATGCGCAACTCGATGACATCACAGGGGTGCCTGATGACTGTCACTATGGTGACGGGGTCGCTGCTCCGGACGTAGCGGTAGAAACGCTCGGCGCAGTAAAGACAGAGCGGGCCGGACACCCAAAGCCACGTCTGGACAAAGAGAATCACAGACGTCACTGTGTTGATATTAGATCGGCCCATAAAAAAGGTAAAGAAAGCCTTTGAAAAGGACAGTTCAGATGTCGCCCCGTTGATGTCGCCATGTTCTGACCTCTCAACAATTACCGATAAAACCCGATGGCCAATTTACAGATTTGGAAAACAGGATAATCACGCTTGGACGGGTTCACGGATCGAACACGGCCAGCAGATACATTTAAAAACACCATTCATATGCTATTTTTATTGTGTTATATATTTGAAAACAGACCCAAATAGACAGCGTATTAGTCATGTATTTTAATATACCTGTGAGTCCGATTAAAAGACACGCATCTGCTCTGATCTAACAGACCTTTCTATGATGGCGTGTGGCGTTTCTATTCCGCCTGTTTGCAGTTACCTGTGGAAGACTAATTGCTCACAACCCCAGTAAACCCTGCAGAGTACAATCGGGTTTAAGTGGGATTTTATGGAACCAGCTCGTTGCTTAACGACCACGTGCAGACACATAATCACACTCACACACACACACACACACACACACACACACAGGCTTTGATGTAGCCTGCCCCTCCCTTACACTGCACCTCTAATAAACCAACTCCCTGCAACACCTCCCAAATATTCAACACGCATGTACAACACAGACACACACCATTCCTTTATGTCAATAAATGGGAATGCCAACATCGACGTAATGCTCACACACACACACACACACACACACACACCTGGGGGTAGTGTGGCTGGAAGTGTGCCTCCTCTCTGCATCTCCCCTCTTCATCCTCACCCTGCTCCACCTCCTCGCCCTGCTGCTCTGTACTGCTCTGATTGGCTCCGAGGCAGCCGGGTGGGTGGGCCCCTATGTTGGTCTGATACTTCAGAGCTCCCCTGAGGGGAAAAAAAAGACTCAAGGTGATTCTTTTGGTTGTGTTAGTGTAACATTTAGGATTTCATCAGATGCGGTTGTTACTTTATTTTGCGTGACCAAGCGAAGAAATTGCCATCAACAACAAATACTGGCTTTTGACATTTAAAGTATAGCTACAGGCTGTTCATTAATATAACTCACCACACTAAATATGAGGCAACACAACACTGCAAAGAGACAGCAGGCATGTTGTAGCAAACAGTGGAGGGAAGTAAAGGAATTCCTGCACGCTGATTAACTTTTGTCAGAACAAGAAATTAAATGACGTTTGTGGTGAGGATTTGATGCTGAATTACTCAATAACAACAACATTCTCAGAATGAAGAAACTCACTAATAAACAGCAAGATTTCTTTAAAACCTATGGAAATTCAGAAATGCCTCCAATATGTGCCGAAGCAAACTCTTGTCTCGATTCTGGAGGAAGAGGTTGGGAGGGAGACAAACTGTACCAAAAGTGCAGACTCGTCCAGAGATAAACCTCCCCCCCCCCCCCCCCCCCCCCCCCCCACACCACACCACACACACACACACACACACACACACACACACACACACACACACACACACACACACACACACACACACACACACACACACACACAGATGTAGTGCCCGAGACCTACCCGACCATGTGCACCATGAGGATGATGTAGAAGACAATGAAGAGGTTGTGTGTGTACCAGAAGATCTCATAGTTGGACAACCTGGGGGGGAAAAAAAGGCAAAATATCAACACATTTGATGATTTTCAAAGAAACTCTGACTTGTATGGTCACATGATATACAAGGAAAACAAGAGAAGGAGATACACGAAAAGAGCAGAGGCAGCAAAAGAAGAAAGCGAGGTCAGAGTTGGTTTAGGACCAGACGCACAGACTCGCAGCTAAGAGCCTGAGTAAGCAGGACATCAGAGGTCATATTAAAGGGGTCATTACACACGACGACGACCCCCCCACCCTCCAATAAACACAGCAAACAATGAACATCATCACACCCTGTAGTCATCTCTCCTTTCATGTTTTCTTACAGTACAGGGACAACACTGTTCAAAATGTATGTGTTCATCCCAGTCACTTTTCATAGACTGGTGGTGAAATAAACAAACCAGGAGATTTAGCAGGAAATCATCAAGTATTGTATTTTTTTCCCAATGAAAACACATTTTATGACTGTCCTATTTTAGAATTAAATGCATGTTCATGCTACACATGCTGATGCAGCTGTTATTCACAGAATCTGTCATTCACCTTGTGAGCGTTACTGTGTGTTAATATGACTGGATCATTGTGACCCCTCTGGTGTGTGCTGGCCATCATGCCACCGCTCCAGCCACTTACCCCGACTCTTATCTGCAGCCTTTAGTGGTCTGGAAAAGCCTCTTATCCTCTGTTCAATTACCAATGAGCGCAAGCACACGCACACACTTCAAGTCTCACACACCTGCATGAGTTACACACACACACACGGGGAGTACGTGACCCGCTATGACCTGAGTAATGACAGAGCTGCGAGTGGAACATGTTGTGAGGATTTGCTCGGTAACAGACATCCATTAGCATCTCCTCATAGTTTTCACCTTGTGTTCCTCCCTCGCTGACTCACACCGAGAGACAAAGGTGAACAGACACGACACAAAGAGACACTGTACACACATACAGTACATGGTGGCGTTCAGGCTTTAGGAACAAACGGTGGTGGGGTTGACCTACCGTACGCAGTAGGAGGAGGATGTGAACATCAGGAAGAGGATGAGAACCAACAGGACGCCAGTGACTCCTGGGACTGAAGAGTCAGCCAATTAGAGAGCAGAGACGACATACATGTGACACACATGTCAGCTCGCCATGATAGTCATACATCATTTCATAACTGTAAGCAAGCAATTCTGATTCGTCTACAATAACTTATTCAACCTGCTAAAAACAGCAGAACGTACAGATCGAGGACTAAACACAGCATGTCCTTCCCTCCACTTGGCACAAAGCCACTCTAATCTGCAACACATTTACCAGCTTTACTGCTACACAAGTAAACACACACACACACACACACACACACACACACACACAAAAGAAAAGGAACTTCTTCTTACTTGTGGTCAAAATGATCAGCTTGGGGTCCTGGGAAAGAAATGCAAAACATGTATAATTGCCCACTTTATGCAGTGCTCGGCGAATGTGCAGGGGCGAGTAGCAGGACTGATGCCTTCATGCAACTGAGTGAAACACCATGAATGCCTGTGAGGAGATCGCCCAGAGACGACGTGTTTCAAGCTTTTGCTGCTGTTGTTAACATTCCTCCTGATGCAGATTAAAAAAAAAAAGGAGTGCACTCCTGTTTGTGTTTGGTCATGTTTGTCTTGTGTAGCTGGGCGACAGCTGCATTTCGTTGTTTAATCCTGTGTTACAGTAAGATTTGGAGTTTGACACGTCGCTGCGACGGCTGTACGGAGTACGAGTGTATGAAGTGCCGGTGTGTCTCACCTCTCCTCTGTAGCGAGCCAGATTGAGAGCGGGAAAGTCATCCGAGTAGCTGATGCTGAAGTTGACGACATTCACCAGGTGGGCGGACACATGTACGACTACAAGAGAAGAGGAACAAAGTTATATTGTGCTGATACACACAACAGCTCCTCGGGTACACACTCTCACACACACACACACACACACACACACACACACACACACACACACTTAATTATAAAAGGTCAAAATGATCTGCTAGTGGACACTCATACAAACATCTCTTTGTCTATTCAGCAGAAAGTCAGCAAAACATCCTCCTGACTCACTGGCGTGCACGCACACACACACACACACACACGCACACACACACACACACACACACACAGAGATAGAGAGACACACACACACCTCCCCTACATCACAGCTAACGACGCAGCAGTTGGACAGCTGATGGAATTCGAGGGCGTAATCATGAGACACAAGGGTCCTTTTTCCTCACTCACATCCTCTCTCACTCCCACTGCTTCCCACCCACCCTCTCTCTCTCCCCCGGGGGGTGAGCTGAGAAGTGAATGGCATTGATGAGCTGAACGGATGATGTAATCGTGAGGAACAGATGCCAGATCGTTCTATTGGCTCTTTGGATGGAAATGACGGACGGTCTGCTTCGGTCTCGAGTGGATTAAACATCAACAACTATGGTTTGCCATGAAATTTCTCACAGAGGACGAATCACAAAATGTTCATCTCATAAGATGGTGAGCGCGGCAAAACTATACCTGCCTAACAAGGCTGATGCATGACCATAAGATGCCCATGTTTCCTGTTGGAGAGGAGTAACATGGAGAAACACCTACTTTACAGCATTATCATCAGGTGTTTTGGACCAGATGATGCTGGTCAGAAAAGGGAAAACACCACTCACATTACATGAATAGCTGTGGAGCTGAACGGACACTTTATTGGACATGTTAACTCCGACGTCCCAGAGGTCAGAGGCTGTGAAACACTGCTTGGTTTTTGCAGAAAACAAAAGGTTTTGTCTCTACAGGCCACGAACCGGCACTCAGCGCTGTCGCATCACTGTCACGATGCTGCTCGTCAGTCGGTCTTCAGAGCAGCAGCAGGGATACAATGACTGGACCACTGTGAGGACAAGGACACGGTTGCATATAGGTGGCTTGTGGCGACTTCGGCCGTGAGAACAAAGGAGTCACGTGTTGCTGAGCGGATATGAAGCCAAGCAACTCAGAAAAAGAACATGAATGAATAAGAGGAAGAAGCCCATCAAGCAGAGACCCGGGGGACAAACAGCTGCTAGACGCTCCCATGATGTCATGAGAGGAGACACACACACACACACACACACACACACACACGCACACGACCAGCTGGGGGGACATCACAGCTGTTAGGCCAGGAATGCTGAGCCAGCCTGGATCCATTTATCAACACTTCTCACACACACACACACACACACACACACACACTGTGATACACAAAGACATATGAGCGGTGGTGATAAGTGACCGATTTTACCAGAGAAGATGCAGATGGAAACGCCACATGCCACATGAAAGGTCTTGCTCTTGTCCAGCAGTCTGCGAGTCTCTCTGCTGGATACCTGCAGTAACAACATACACACACAACTACATGTCATCTCATCTCCCTTCATTCACAATGCATCTTTACCAACAACGCACACATCAGGACCGCTCCCTTTTCTCTTTTCACATTCAAAATCCGACACTTTTACAACATGAGCAAAATCTTGGCGCAACCATGCATTTGTCCAATTAAAAACAATCCTCTCTCTTAATCCCCCCCGTCTCCTCCCTCCAGCCCCCTCAGTCTCATCTTACCGTGTGCGTTCCTCGGACAACGGTGAGCAAGGAGCGACACATGGGCAACAGCACCAGGCTGCAGTTCAGGTTGAGCACGGACGCAGACGCCCTGCTGATGCACAGCCCCAGCTGGGAAAGACACACACACACACACACACACACACAGGTTGCTGAAATGTGGTCTGATACACAGCTGACGAACAGCGATAGGCAGCTGGTGGGTTAGGACAGACAGGCTGAGCTGCTCCCATGCAGATGTGGACTATTCAACGTGTTCTTTAAAACCATCCTTCTCCGAAGGCTAATAACCGTTCTCCATTATTCTCCTCTCCACTGAGGTTCTGCCTTTAAATAGAACGCTCATTTAGTTTTGTTGCTATGACGACACACAATGACTTCTTTAGTAACTTAAAAATGTCAAAGTTTAGGGGTTTTAGGGGTCTTTTCTTATTTTAGTTGCTATGCAGATTTGTGGATATTTATACAATACCATATATGATAAACTTTGAAAGTTTCACACTGGATCCAAAAAGATGTGTTATGACTATATCTTGTTTTTGTTCATTGCTCTGGGCAACAGCGTAACCCTGTAAATGATACTGCATCTAAGAACAGGCTGTCTGGCTGAGACAGCAGCTGACAGCGGGATGAGAGGAGTGCAGCTCACCTGAAGTGACATGTCCACAATGTAATCTGTCTTCCCAAATCTCAAACTACAGCTCAACAATCAAAGGTGTTTTCACAGGGAAAAAAGCACCAAGTACTTTGGCGTCTACTAAACTTTGAACGCGTTCTTGGCAGCCTCTTTTTGGCACCGCCGGGGCCGTCTCTTCTGGTTAAAGACGAGATTAGAGACAGTGGTGTTGGGCGATGGAGGTGTGTGACTGTGTTGATCAGAGAGAGAAGTATTAAACCATCACCCCTCGTAGACTGAAATGTAAAATCGTAGTTTGCTGCTTCACAAAGGACTACTTCACTAATGGATGCACGTTTTCAAAAAGGCTGTATAAACAAAATCTTTGACCTTTATGACATAAAGAGTCAAGGTCAACGCTTGAAAGTCTGACACCTTCACCCTTTAAAAACTCAACACAACTTCCTGGAGAAAGGCAGCTGATGGCAAAAACCACAAGCAGGAGATCTGATATCCTGCTTTGTGTGCATCCCCAACACACACACACACACACACACACACACACACACACACACACAACACACACACACACACACACACACACACACACACACACACACACACACACACACTGAACCATGCAGGTGAATGAGATAAGATGCGTTTTGAAGTTCAATCTAAATTCCCTTCAGCAGCATTAGAGCTTTGAAATCCATCTCCGTCTTGCATGTGCACACACACACACACACACACACACATAATTTAAGCCCTCTGGCAAGGCATTCAGTCAAAGCCAGCGGCGTGCCCACACTTGCCCCTCTCTCTCCCCTGTGCCTCCCTCTCTACAGGCAGCGCATGAATAGCTCACACATGCTGCTCGCCCGCAAATCCTGCGTTCTCTCTTATTTCATGCAACACAAATCTCTGTTGCAAATTGATTTCCATATTTCATTTTCTTCGCCCACATCTCACAAAGCACAGGTCTTGACCATCGAGCAGCAACTAGCTGCGGGCAGTGACTGTGCTTAGGAGGGTCATGTCGTGAGATTTGGAAGATTTTCTCCACACACACACACACACACACACACACACACACACAAACTTGTGACAACGATTACACCGACGCTTGCATGAGTCAACGAGCATCAAAGTCGAATTCCTGATTCTGTGTGCGAGTGTGTGTCACTATTAGACATTTGACCAGCAAACCTCTTAAAACACACACACACACACACACACACACACACGGCTACTTGCCATCACAGGGTTTAAGTCACAACTCAGACTCAGTCGACCATCCGTCGCAAGACCTGCTCCTGTGATATAAATAGAAGTCTCTGAAGCCGGGAGCTGCATGTTCCTTTAAAACGCAGATGAAAACTCACACTCTGAGTCCCATCTAGTCAATATTTCATACAGAGTGCACTTTTACTACTTATGACAATCAAAATCTGATTGATATGTTATTTCACAAGTTTCACAACCAGATTCATCTCTTTGTACACAATCACAGGCGAGTCCACACAAGCAGTACAAATGTAATCAAGCATAATGGGTGAGACGCCTGAGTGAGGAGACCAGGTGTGTCGGGGCTTTGAGGAGCAAAACCATTTAAATTAAAGCCATCTGACAATAGAGCTGTGTCCAAAATCACTCGTTTGTCCCCTCACTACTGCCTGCTATAACATATATTCAGTATTTTACTCAGTGTTTCAATCATTCTCATTTTGTGTACAGGTGTGATGTCACACAACTCTCATTTTTGTATCTGAAACACGGCACATTGCATTGTGGGATTGTTGGCAAAGCGTGTCCAAGCAGACGCTCAAATATGTGGTTAAATATAGCGTGTAGAGATTTCAGTGATTTCAACGATGTGCATTAAAGTAAGAGTTTAACTTGCACACCGTTATTTTGTCTTTCTCCAACAACGGTCACTTTATGGATATAAAATCTGACGGCGTCATACAAACAGAAAAAGTCACAAAAAAGTGACAGTCCGGCTTACGAACCCAAAGTTTGAATTGTAGTGAAAGTCTTACCCCGAGCATCTTGTAGAGGTAGTGATACTGTTTCCCAGTGAAGTACAGCAGGAAGGTCTTTAGGAAGAGCCAGGTGTTTGCTCCCATCCACAGCATCTACACACACACACACACACACACACACACACACACACACACACACACACACACACAGAGAGAGCACAGGATGTACAGTCCACATAGACCTAACAATGAATTCAAAAACAGCGTCTCTCATGTTTTCTGTTGGGCTGTCCCTAAAACAGCATGTCATGTATGAGGTTTACATGATAACAGTGAATCCCACAGTAGATGTGTGGAAACAGCATCAGGTACAATACACCCTCTTTAGAGTAGAAGGATAAGAAGTTGGCACAGAACTTCGTGAACACAACCCGCAATAGTCATCGTTAAAACAAGCCCATCTACGAGCGGTCTGAGACCGAACAGACGTAAAACCTCTGACGGAACGTTTCCCCACCAGGACCAAGTGCTTCCCTCCCTCGTTGGCGAGCCAGCTCCGCACCGACACCACCATGATGCCTTCACTGTCCCCGCAGCTGCCTGAACTTTTCCACCAGAGCCTCGGTGCGGCGGAGAGGTAGAGACTCGTCCCCCCCAGCCCTTTGTCTGTCCGTCCGTCCGCCCGTCTGTCTGTCTGTCTGTCTGTCTGTCTGCGCAGCGTCCACGAACCGGCCGGTGTCTGCTCCGTCCCCCCATGCAATCCCCCGTCTGGCTGCTCGGAGCGCAGTTTGACTTTTCATCCACCCCCCCCCCCCCCACACACACACACACACACACACGCGCGCGCGCGCGCACACGCACAGTCTCAGCTCCGTCCGGACCCATCCGCCCCTCGTTTCACGTTTCTTTACGCCACTCCTGAAAGTTAAGATGGAAAAAAAGCTTGAAAAAATACACAATAAAGTTAAAAAAAACAAAACAGGAGAACAATAAAACTCCGCGCCACACTACTCCACTCTGTCGCCAGAGGGCGCACTAGTCTAACAGTAAAGTGCACTCGTCCCTAACTACATAAATAATCATTAACGCCTTACAGACCGGTTAAAACGAATGATTGAACACGCATTCCGGGTTATAAGGTTGTGAAAAATCCCATCGACAGGTAAGATCATCGATTACTTAATTCGTGGACATTTCTGCACAGAAAATCCAGTTATTAATCTTATTATTTATACCACTAAGATTCAACACGTGTAATTGCAGATTAACCCTTAACGCATGATATATTACAATCAATTTATTAAAAGATTACCAACATCTGCTTTGCCAAATTGAAATGTAAACACCTACCGCAGGAAATGATTAATCCACAGGACGGGGGATCACTGAGTGATTTATTAAACATAATAAACCCAGTATAGATACAACTTATTAACCCTTTATAGAACGCCTCATTGTGACTTTAAAGTTGCAAAAGTAGTAAAACCAATGCTTCAAGGGTGATGATGCTCATTTCTGCTATATGTGTCTTGTGTATCTACTATTCTGATATTGGGGAGGAAAGATTAAGGACCTCAAGTAGCCCGCTGCAGGTCTATGTGGGCCACCAGCGCCATCCTGTGTCTTCATTAAGAAATGCAGGTGAAGAAATAAAGGACATCACACGCTAAAGGAAAACACATGAAAATACAGTTAAAGTTGTGTCTCCATGAACCCTCAGTCTAAATCAATAAATAAAGTATGTGGACACCTCCATCCACAAGTCTTTTATGTTACAGCATTCAACAATATTTGACACAATCATACAGCAAGTTTTAAATTGTCCTTTGCAATGGATAAAATAATCTCACTTTAGTCCATTTAGTAGCTGATTTTGAGGGATTGTCTTGGGCCAGATTTTTGTGAATTTACAAAAATGAGTGATTGTATCGCAAAACCTCTATCTGAATCATTAATTAATTCTGAAAATGTCCTTATAATTGGGTTGTTTTTTCCACAATGAAGTAATTCTCCACTTGCCAGGGGGAAAAAGCTCTATAAATCAAGTTTAAGAGGTTGTCATACTCTGTTATGCCCAAATACACACAAAACCTTTCAGTCACACAGCTGGCATGACCTTAAACACCACATAATATTAATCTGGCACTATAATTTATCATCTCAGAATCGTTACAACAAGTCACGCCCATTTCAACGTGTAAAAGTAATTCAAAGAACAGCTCATATTAAATCCAAGCCCACCTCCCCTAGCGGCTCCGTGAATGTTTTATCTGGAGATGAACGGCGTGTTGAGGACGAGGCAGCGCTGTGGTCGGTGTCCTCCCCACATTCCTGAGGGAATGGAGCCTCCCCCCCCGCTTCACGCTCCAACCCACCGCATCAAAGAGCCGCCCTGCATCCCACCCAGCTGTTCTCAGGACCGGGACGGTCGAGCAACTATGTGTGATCATCTATGTCACTGAAATGTGTTGCTTATGAATAAAAGCTTCTGTGGCTGCTATATGATTTGCCAACCTTCTCAGTGCAGACATATCTGTTTTCCTATCTGTAATCCTATCTGTGTTTTCCTATCGGTTTGATCACTGAGATCATTTTTCCAAATGATTGAATAGATTTTTGATTCCAGCCCGTTGAGTAGAGGCATCTCCTGGTTCAGTGTCACTGTTATTTCAACAGCTTATTCTTGGCATCTAGTCTCGGCTTGAGTAATGCTGAGTCAGCACATGGACGGCCAAGGTGCACAAGACACCGGTCTACTGGCCAAACGTCCCACTAATGACTAGCTCCCGCTTTCTATTCCTCTGCAGCTTGTCACTCACTGCCTCGATCTCTGCCAGACACAGAAAGTCACCTCCCCCCTCCCTCTCTCTCCCTCCCTCCCTCTCTCTCGTTCTCCCGCCTGTGAACTACTTAAGTGAGTGATTGTCGATGTGCATCTCTGCAGTCGGTGCCTGGAAGTCTCCGGGACGTTTGCAATGGGAAAGGAGAGCAGGTTAATCCGGTGGATCGGGTGGACTGTGGTTGTGACAGCTCTGCTGTTGCTGGGCTTCATCACAGGTAAGAATACACGACACGACTCACGAGAATGGAATAATCTAGTAATATCTAGTTATCACTGTGTTGCTGGTTGTTTATGAAAAGTCCAGTAAATGAAAACATCATGACATAGTGGACAAGTGGAACGGAGGTCCTGTTAGAAGAAAAATACAGGTCTGAAGAAGTCGAACATGAGCTATATCAAATCTACTCAGTGCTGTTGAAGCTGAATCTCAAAGGTGCATCGTGTGTGTGTGTGTGTGTGTGTGTTTGTGTGTATTTGCCACTACTCTGACACATTTCACGTGTGCCTGCTCACAGCAGGCTAACACATGCTGTCCAGAACCACAACTCCATTTGAAATATATGTTCGAACATAACGGGAAGCATCTTTATATCTACATGACTGGGCAGTGAGAAATGCTCCCCCCTTTGTTCCAATCATATTACTGTACTGTGTGTGTGTGTGTGTGTGTGTGTATCTAGGCTGGTTTGCAAAGCCCACACACCCAAGCACTGCAAACACGAGTACTTCCAGCAAGTATCTGAGGGAGTTTCTGGATGGAATACAGGCGGACCAGATCAGAGAGCACCTCAGGTAAACCCCGATGCTGAATCTGACCTGCCATCACTACGAGGAGGACACTAGGTGGGTTTATGCCACTATTTGAAAACTAGTAAACGGTTGCCACGACACTTGCTAGAGTCTTTGCAAGACCCAGAAGGATAGATGATCGAGCTGTGATAACAAGGCCGCCAGCCAGCAGGCAAAACTTTTATTTTGTTGGATAAAAACATTAACCGGGTCCAAACTGAAGAAAAGTAGTCCCAATTATTGGCCTTCAGATGATCGTCTGAAACCAAAACAAACAGTCGAAAGGCATATTGACTTCCTGGATAAGACCATTTCCACTTCACTGTTACGTACTGAAACATGGCAGAGTATGAAAAGCACAGGTCCAGGTTCGTGGTATTATTATTATTAGTTTTAAAAGTGGAGGCTCACTTTCCTCAATGGCTGCTGCTTCATTAACTGTTTCCATCCTCTCCACAGGAAATTTACCCGACTGCCTCACCTGGCTGGCACGCAGCAGAATCTGCGATACGCTGAGCAGATCAAGACAGAGTGGCTGGAGTTTGGACTGGACGCGGTGGAGCTGGTGCCCTACGACGTCCTGCTGTCCTACCCCAACAAATCACAGCCCAACTATATCTCCATAGTTGATCAGCTCGGCGGCGAGGTACTGGCGGGAAACATTCGGTCCAATGCACTCTGAAACCGGAAACAGATGAATACATTTATTTTGTTTTCTTGGAGATTGTATGGATACATTGAAAACAACTCCAGGTCCACACAACACACACAACACACAGCCCATTCAAGTCCAAGGTCCTATTATGGCCTTGTGGCGAGATAAACCACCCCTCTCTCTCTCTCAGTGTCATGATAAGAGACTGCATGTTGGCTAGTAGATAATATTCTGAACTTAGTTCTAGCTGTATTTGTAAAGCAGCTAGTAGCCGTCAGATATCTTACATTTCAACTAAGTGTAATATTTGAGTAAATGTCGCCACGTTCCACTTCTGCTTATTTCCCAGAGAGTTGACAGCGGAGGAATTACAAACTCATTTCCTAGAGAGAATAAAGGGTTATCTCATCATTTGTTCTTGTAATTTAGTCTGCACTCATCTCCAGGTTTTTAACACTTCGCTGGCCGAGCCGGTCCCCGAGGGTTATGAGGATGTTTCTGACATTGTGCCTCCATACAGTGCTTTCTCTGCCAAAGGCCAACCCGAGGTAAAACACATGCAACATCATCGTACCGACAGGGATGTTTAAATACCGTTTCACCTATCTGATCACCTCAGGTGTCTTTTCCTGCCGTCTCTATCTCTGCAGGGGGATTTGGTGTATGTGAACTACGGTCGAACAGAAGACTTTTTCCAGTTGGAGCGGGAGTTGCGCATCAATGTGACTGGGAAGATTGTTATCGTCAGATATGGCAAAATATTCAGAGGCAATAAGGTGGGAAAGGTGTTGGACAAAACTCTACAGTTAAAGGATTTCTGTAGGTCATCAAAGACTCACTTGTCTACGCCTGTCTTGCCCCTCCAGGTGAAAAACGCCATGTTAGCCGGAGCAAAGGGCATCATTATGTTCTCAGACCCGGCAGACTACTGCGCTGCTGGAGTCCAGGTAGAGTATTCGGCATCATTTCATCATTTCAGAGTATTTTTGTGTTGACTTGTGGGTTGTCAAACCACGTGTTAACAGCGACTGAGGTTAAATATGTCTTGAACTCAACCTTCGTTTTGATGTCAACAACACACCTGCAAAGTTTGTGATTCCACGGACAGAAACGGCTGGAAAAGTACTAAAAATCAGACACACAAATTGTGTCAGGATGCCTCGTACACAGACTCACATGTTGATCCCAGTGTCGCTGCCATGGCAACAAATAACACCTATGAATTCATGGTCCGCGTCATGATTGGGCTTCTACGAGATAGCATTAAAGAAAGTAGGCCCACCTCTCATCTGAAATGTGCGTGCAGCCCTACCCGGACGGCTGGAACCTCCCCGGTGGAGGAGCTCAGAGAGGAAACGTTCTCAACCTGAACGGAGCGGGAGACCCACTCACACCGGGGTACCCCGCCAAGGGTGAGCATGTCTGTATGTCTGCACGTGTGAGTCTGTACGGGTGTGAACGTGTGTGTGTGAGTTTATCTGACATCACCTCATCTCTTACAGAATACACCTACAGACTCGGCCTCCAGGACGGAGTGGGTCTTCCCAAGATTCCCGTGCATCCGATTGGCTACCATGATGCAATCCACCTGCTGAAGTAAAACAAAAAAATATTTTAAAGTAATTATTTTAAAGTAAAAATGTATTACATAAAATGAGCTGGTTATTTGTATTATTTTCAGATTGGATCAAATAAGAGAAGCTAATCCCGCGGCGGGGACATTTTTATTTGAATTATTTGCCATTCAACAGGAACATGGGAGGTCAGATTCCACCCAACAACTGGAAAGGAGCTCTGAATGTCTCCTACAGGATCGGTCCGGGCTTCACAGATGACTTCAAGAGTCGGTAAGTGCTCACGTTAAAGCTTCCAGCATCACAGCCATCCCTTGTTGGCACTTTCCCTCCCTCCCAAGCTGGCGGTCCCTCCTCTCTCCTGCTTCACGGCTGCCCGTTTAAATAGTCTCTCCCCTTTTGTTGCTCTTTATCTTTAATGACCCGGTGGCAAGTAGCCAACGGACGTACAATGGAGGCCCTTGTACCTCCTGTGTGTGAGTGACATACATAACACATCCACACACAAACAGGCTGCACAAATTAAGGACATACAACGGTCCCTGGGTCTCTGTTATTTGTGCTTTTGAACTGTGGTGAATGTTTAGTACTCTGTCATTTCCTTTTCTGTAGAACTGACTTGTGAGGTGCAAAACACTTCCTAAAGAACATACTGCACATGCTAGAGCAAGAGAGGGGTTTGTATTCTAGAAGCACAACGGGTTAATGAGGCTGCTGCTCATAACAACACTATTCCTTCGCAAAAGTTTTCTGTTTCCAAATTCAGCTCACGTTAGTCATTTCCTGTTAAGAGTCCCTCCACGGATCTGTTTCTCCCTCGTCTCTTTGCTTGTCTCACCCCTCTCCGTCATCTGTCTGTGTCAGGAAGGTGCGTATGAACATCCACACTAACAACCAGGTAACCCGGATCTACAACGTCATTGGCCGGATTAGAGGCGCTCTGGAGCCAGGTAGTCATGCAATCCAACCTGCTCCTACCCTTCATTACAGCTTTCACTGTACACACACTCAAGTACCGCTAATGATGCTGACACTCTGTATGTGTGTGTGTGTGTGTGTGTGTGTAGACAGGTATGTGATTCTCGGAGGGCATCGGGATGCCTGGGTGTTTGGAGGAATCGATCCCATGTCTGGAGCTGCGGTGGTCCATGAAACTGTCAGGAGCATTGGCAGGGTGCTTAGTAAAGGTACAAGTGTGTGTGTGTGTGTGTGTGTGTGTGTGTGTGTGTGTGTGTGAGAGAGAGAGAGAGACACTCCAGGATCCTGCTGGATGTTTTGCACCCTCAGAAAGGTGTGTATGTGTGCGTATGTAGGCTGGAGGCCGAGGAGGACCTTAATATTCGCCAGCTGGGACGCAGAGGAGTTTGGATTGCAGGGATCTACGGAATGGGCAGAGGTACGCTGGCACGCATACACCGAATCACACGGCCTCACGCCACACCGACACTGACCACACTCGACCCCTCTCCCCAGGATAATGCCAAGGTGCTGCAGGAGAGAGCGGTGGCCTACATCAATGCCGACTCTGCCATAGAGGGTGAGAGCTTCATGCATTCTCATTGAATTATCGGCCATGCTGAGGATGAATTAGATCCGACATAGTGTGTGTGTGTGTGTTTTTGAATTGCAGGCATGTACACGCTGAGGGTCGACTGCACTCCGTCTCTACACACGTTGGTGTACGACCTCACCAAGCAGGTGAGTCTGAAACTGACCAGAGAAAATTGGTTTTGTCTTTCATGCTCAGTCTATAGCTGTCTTCCTGTCTTTTTCCCCTCATCTCTTCCTCTTATAGATAGCCAGTCCAGAGGAAGGAGAAGAGAGCCTGTCTCTGTACGAGAGTTGGCATAAGAGGGACAACTGGACGAATGACCGCGATGCACCCAGGTACGAACAAAAAGCTGCTGCTTTTGATGAGACCGAGGATGTACACACTCACTAACAACACCACCAATAAATCACTCCACAAGGTTCAAGGAAAACAAATACATGAATTACACATGAATGAAACAAACCACCAACCGCTCTGGTGTACCGCAGGATCAGTAAACTCGGGTCAGGCAGTGATTTTGAGGCCTATTTTATCCGTCTGGGAATTGCTGCAGGCAGAGCCAGATACACCAAGAACAAGGTGAGACACGCTGCACATACATATTTATGTATTTCTCCTGGTTATGAATATTACATTGCTGTGTGTGCTTAGTTATCTCTTATGTTTCAGTATGTATTGTGAGCGTACAACGCAGTGAATGTCCATTTTATGAGGCTGAAATACTATAGTTATGTCAGTATAGATGCTTCCATATGGGAGCCATATAAGGAGAAATATGTTGTGTGTGAGTTTATTCCCGTCTGTGTCTATTCATAAATAATTTAATCTGTACTATGCATCTTCATGGTAACGTTTGCCGTGAGCCTCCGTGATGTAACTCAGTGAAAATGTCCCCCGTGTTCAGAAAACAGAGCGGTACAGCAGCTACCCGGTCTATCACAGTGTATATGAAACCTTTGAGATAGTGGAGAAGTTTTACGACCCCACCTTCAAGAGGCTGCGGGCGGTGGCCCAGGTGAGGGGCGGGCTCATCTTCCGGTTGGCCGATTCCCAGCTCCTCCCTCTGGATGCCAACCAGTATGCAGACTCGCTCGGGAAGTACGCACGCGGCATCGCCCTGCTGGCACAGAGGAACCCAGAGGAGATGGAGAAGTACCAGGTGTCGTTTGGTGAGATGATACGTTTGAGCAGAATTAAAGATGTGTGAATGAGTAGACCAACCCGCTGGCTTTTCCAAGACTTTCGCTGCATAAATCTTCCTTTTCTATGTTCAGATTGCTTGTTTTCTGCGGTGGAGAACTTCACTGCTGCAGCCTGGGACTTCCATGAGCGCCTGCAGACCGTCAACAGAGCAGAGTAAGAGCGTGGTCAACATGTCATTTAGGTGTCTAAACAAACTAGTTTATGTACGCTTTGGAAAGGTCCAAGTTTTCACATTTTGCAATGATGACTCACACACAGGCTGTTCTCTGTTTGTTCAAGTGTAATAATGAAGTGTAATAATGAAGTGGAAAGACATTCTTGTTTATGTGTGGGTCAGTCCTCTGCAGGTACGTGTCATGAATGATCAGCTCATGTATCTGGAGAGAGCCTTCATAGACCCACTGGGCTTAGATGGCAGACCCTTTTACAGGTTAGTCTCTCACTCTCCCTCTCTCTCTCACACACACACACACACACACACACACACACGTATGGGTGAACTATCTGCCTCTGACGGTGGATCTGTGCCTTGCTTCATAACTCTTTTCAAGTCATTTACCGGTATTCAACATCAATATCATTCATATTCCACGAGATATAAAAAAAATAATGGCTCTAAATCGCTTCTGTTGTCTTCATCCGACATATTTTAGCTGCATTTTTTAACCATTTGAATTTGGGTTTCCCTACTATTCAGCAACATGTTTGTTTGGGGGGTTTGCATAACAGATACTGTGTTGGCGTTGCATGTAAACCTGGAGAATAGGAGTACCTTTACTTCTGTGTATAAAACACTCATATACACAATAATACAGACACCCCCCCCCCCCCCCCCTTTGTTTCAGGCATGTGATCTTTGCTCCCAGCAGCCATAACAAATATGCAGGGGAGTCCTTCCCCGGGATCTATGATGCACTGTTTGACATCGGGAACTCAGCTGATCCAGAGAAGGCCTGGGAGGAAGTCAAGCGCCAAATCAGCATCGCGGCATTCACGGTTCATGCTTCTGCTATGACACTGACACCACCCGCATGAAGCAGGCGCTAACAGACTAAAGACTGACAGTTATGTTATAACACCAGAATGAAGAGCCGGAAAAGAGCTGAAGATGAAGCAGAGCTACTTTTAAAAAACACTTAGAGTGGTTTCTTTTAGAGGATGATAACATTTCTCAACATTATCCACGATACAGAACATGTCACTTGTCCGAGTACTGCAGCTCTGTCCGAATTGACTGGTTTATAAAGGGAGGTGAGGAACATCCAGGGATGTGAGAGCTGGGTAGGACAAAACAAACTCACAGCTCCTCATTCAATCTCTATAAACAGATTCTGCTTTCATATTAGTATTCTATGGGGAATCAAAAAGGGAAATGTGAAGCAGCTTCACACAGTATTTCCTGTCTGACCTGGTTATTCTGCCTCCGGAGGTGACTTCCTGTCGTGTTGTCGTTTTCATCTTGTAGCAGCTCCGGCACTCCATTGCTGCAAATAAACACATTTCATGAGCACATTCAACTCAATAACTACACACTTTACACTTTGCTAAAGCTAATTAGACAGTGTGTTTTGAGTGTGTCCTCACCACTCATGGAGAACAGGAACTCCTGTTTGTTTCCTTTCTGTAGCAGGAATCCACACAATCAGGCAAATGATGACGTTTTAACTCACTGCTGCTGGTTATGGTCTAACTGGTCACTTTAAGAAACCATAGTGATGTTTTGTTTTTTTTATTTCACCAAGACAATTATTTTCCCTTACGTTGAATGAATGAATGAATTAACTTTTTTGTAATTTTTTATATTCTGATATTCTAATGTAAACGCACACACAGTTTTAAATACAACATTTTTCAGGGAAAGCAGTTCACAGTGTTGTCGTTTTCACCAAGGAAGTGCATGTTCATTCTCTGTCAGGTGGTAACATGAAGACCTAAGTGTTAACATGCACATGTAATGCAAACAGATCACAAAATCTATTTGGTAATGATGAATTGTTACACAAAAATGTAGGCAGTAGAACCCATTTACAACTTTCCCACGTACAAAAGCACACGTGCCTGAAGACACATTAGCAGACACGAGGATTTAAAGGCACAACAAGGAACTTTTGACTGGCTATGAAAAAAAAGTCTCAATTTAGTAGTGAAACAACTTGTGAAATGAGAAGGCTCCTCTTTGTGGCCTTGCAGGTTCTCCAACAATCTTAATAGCAGAGCAGTGTGTTGACATGAATTAGATCAGGCACATCCTTTTCATATTAAAATATAGTATGAGGTTTACTATGGAGAATCAACAAAGTCAGACTTCAGTCCAAGTGTCATCACATCATCTGCTTAGATTCAATTTCACAAATCTCAAAACGGATCATTTCATCAACATATTTAGATTAAAACAAAACGTCAGGTAGATGAAGTAAACTCCATTGTAGGAATGCATTTTCAATAGTGCTCATTGTAAGACATGACGGTGACAATGTAGTATTGCATAAACTCCACTCTGCATAGAAAACTAAAATACCACAGACTTGAACAAGTCACTTCTGTTGAGTGTTTTGAGAGTCACACTCGTGAATACTTGGATGAAATATAACGGAGCTGTGATGGTTAACTTGATCCATTGAATCTATAGTGACATTTGACATCATGATGAACTCTAAAGCCTCGGTTATGCTTCCGCGTAGTGATCACGCAAACGCCGCGCAATGGCCACGCAGTTGCTTGGATACAGTCGTGAGACCGTGATGATACTGTGTGGGGTTTACGTGTCAAAATGCAATTTAATGCCACACCGGTAGAGGGCTGACTGACCGACCGAGACTCTTGGCGTACATCATCGTTAGCCTCGTTATAGCCTATTTGTTTACCTTCCAGCTTTAAACATCCACAATTTTTCAGAACTTGGTGTTTTATTTCTTTGTGCAAAAGCGACAAGGTGCAAACAATAAAACAATGTGCAAACAATAAAAGTATTAAAAGTTTAAATGGCGGTGTTTATGAGTGGAAACCGGAAAAGCGGTCTCCAGTGGATGTGCTTCTAGGATTTTTGGGAGGTGCCCGTCAGGCCCTTGCGGTGGACGTAAGGGGGGTCCGCAAGGACGTAAAGGGTCCGTATGCCCCCTTGTGTTGTGTCAACGCGGAAGCATAACTTGGGCTTAACCCCACCTCACTCATCTTCCTGGGTCATTTCTCTAAGGCACTCCTTCAGGTTTTCCACCCGCTCTCGATTGTTTTGTTCAGCAGTCTGTATCACTTGCTCCAGCAGCTGCTGCACCTCATCCAGTCCGGCCACCTTCGGCATGCTGTGGCTGTACAGAAACCCGCGCAGGTGACCGTCGTGGCAGTCCGGGGAGAGCATGCCGCACAGAAAGCGCAGGAACAATTCGTAGCAGCCCAGTGGGGATTCAAGGGTTCTCACCACTGCACACTGGATCAGGCCCGCTGCTGATTTGGTATGATCCTTCGACAGAAAGGTCTTGGGCTTGTGCAACAATGGGGAGTCCAGAACGTTCCTGGACTCTGTGCGAAACAACGTGAAGACGTAGAGAGCGGCCATGAACTCCTGGGGGAGAGAAGATGGTTGGGGGGGGGGGTTAGTGTGATTCCTGTGAGGTACCATGGCAGGGTGTCTGCTGGCTGGATTTTGAGCACCAGCGTGGTTTTTTAACTGTTATTAAAGCTCCAGTGAAATTTCTGTTTTTGCTTAATTCAATGTTCAGAGCTTTATTAAAGCAGCAAGCAGCTAGTTTCTATGTTAAGATAAGAGAGTGGAATAATGCCATAATGCCTGACACTGTTAGCAACACAACCTGTGTGGTACCATGTGGAGGCACTCCCTCAATCATAGCTCCGAATGTAGTTGTTGGTTATCTCTTGGTATTTCAATATGCACCTGCTTTCTTTTGTTGTTTAAAGTGTTCTTTATAACTAATCTTGGTGTTGGCACTCGATAACCAAATCTGATTTGGGGCAATTAACTCAACGGATGGAGATTTACCTGAAAGCTGAAGTGTATAAAACAGAACGTCCTCCTCCCGTCTGAGGCTGCGTCGGGGAGCTCCGTGCACAGGCCTGAAAACACGGTCACCTCCATCAGATTCAGACCGCACTCCTTCACGTCGTGTTCAGAGAACACACTGGTATTCTTCTGCAGCATCCCGAAGGCCATCTTCCCCATCTTTGTGAGCAGCTGCTTGTCATCGCCGGACCATTTCTGAGAGGAAAGGCACATCGGAATGACAATCTAACATAGAGGTTCAGCTGTTTATCACTTTTTTGCCAAAGAAATGTCTCTTTTGTCTTTGAACAACTCGGTCTTTTGAGGCAGCAATTTAGATTATTGTTGCACTGGAATGCATAATATTGCAATGTGAATTAAGTTACTTTACAGCCTCAACAAATATTGAAAATTATGAGCTTCATTAAAATATTGTTTTCAGGTCAAAGACTGCATCGGATGATATAGGGGTTCATGATATATCCTTAAATTATAGATTATGAAATATCTTCTTTTAAAAAAAATAATTACTAAACTGAAATGAAAGGTTCATACAGATAGTTTGTGGTCCGATAGCATTTTAGTGTTAACTTCTACAATAAAGACACAGCAAACACACATTACCAGTTCATTATCCGTCTTTCCATGGTAGAACTGCAGCCTGCGATTGGTCTGGACGATCATGATGTTGATGTAGAACGGCGTCAGCCTGGGGGGGTGCGTACCGTAGCCCTGATAACGGAAGCAGCGCTCGAACACGGTGGCCACCATCCAGCAAACAAACGGTTGTCGTGCGAGTATGCTGAGTGACGGTAGGAGCTTATAATGTGCCACGATCTTGGCTGCTAGCTCTGCATCGCTAAAGCGAATGGTCAGGTATTCATCTTTCATCTCATCGCTGGAGGGAAGAGGGACAAAAAAAAGGATGAAAACTGGACTGAAACGGACGGAACAGCAGTATTAATGTACATAGTCAAACATATTACTAAAACACAATGCTCAAAACATCAGCAAACACAATAATAAGTAATATAAGAACATTAGAATTAAGTACATCTGCACTCACCTAAAGCCCTGTATTTCTGTGACAGCATCAATGAACTGAGATGGGATTTGTGAGACAGCTGCCCGTCTCCCCAGGATCCAGACATGGGCCCCGCGAAGCACAGTTCCTCGGATTATATTTACAATCAGGACGTCTGGATGTGCTTTGGTGTAGTTGTCAGTTATTACTGGAGCATTCTGAAGAGAAAATACAAAGAAAAACAGACAAATACATCAAGTTTCTGGTAAGGGTTCTCCGATTAGGATTTTCAGGAGCAGTATGGAAGCAGTATGGGCCAATCAGATCATGGGGTCTTTTTAAAGTTATCTCTCCGCGTCGGTCAACAAGAGAAAAAACATCTGTGATGCTTGTGATCGGCTTTGAGAGACAAAAAACGTCTGATAATGATTGGTGGCTGATGAATCAGAGCGCAAGTTAGTAGCCTTTAAAACGTTCCTGGATTGCTCACTTGACCATAGCTTATCTTCAAACAGACAATATATATATAGAGGTTTTAAATTTAATATTGTTGGTTATCGTTATAATTCAGGTTGTAGCTTTTTTCACAACTACAAATATGAATGGATACCTGCCAATCCAGAGAGGCTTGGTAACAATCAAACGAGTCCATTATGATGAGGTATTTACAGTCCTCTTCCTCCAGGTATTTCATGTCTTTGCACTCAGGATGATAATATTCTATCATTTCCATGATGGACATCTTCTGTGAGAGAGGAAGCTCTTTGTTTCGCAGGAGCCAGAAAGTTCGGAAGGAAAGTTTGAAGACAAACTGCAGATCCTGAGCAGACATGGACAGGAAAACGGTGTTAGTCACAAAAGAAGTAAGTAAAAAAAAAAAACTTAAAACTAAAGGTTTTGTTGATTCACCTTATTGGCACGCATTTCTGCCCAATCCAGAGAGAACTTCCCCGCCAAGACAGACATGCCGATCCCTGGAAGCCCAGTGGTCACCACCGTCCTCACCGGCTTATCATCGTCCTTTTGTAGCCGGAACAGATTGTTCACGCCCACAAAGGTGTCGGCACTGGGGACCCGGAGAGGTGATGGAGCAGGGGGGTGAAACTCATGGGAGGGGTCCACTCCTCCACAACCACAGGTGGAAATCTGGGGTTCAACGTAGATCGTGTCTAGAAGATTCTGCTTTCCGGCTCGAACGACCCCTTCACGGATGACTTGGTGTTGTCTGATCAAGTGCTGCTTCAGGTGAAAACGGATCAGTGCTGGTAGTGGAGAAAGACAGAAAGTAAAGAAAGTAAGAACGCTTCATGTGTTTGTGGTCGCTCCACACATTCTCACCAGAAAAGACGAGGCACAATCCTAATTTCCTAAACTCATTTCACCAGTATTAGCCTGTGTATCGGGATAAAACCAGGGTTTCTTACCACGCTTGCACTGATTCCGTAGTACGTCTGCCTCTGGTTTCTTGTTGACATTTTCTAAGCTAGTTATTGTATGCGACAGAGCACGATCCTTGCCTGCAAAAAAGAATAAATATAGTGAGCACTCAGCGACAGTATAACAGTCACTATGTACTCCACAACAACAACTGAACGTATTTATACCATTCACTTTGTATGGACTATAGCTGTGTTTTCTCACCAAGTATCTCCAGAATCCTGTCCACAAAATCTAGCAGGTCTCCCTCCATCACCTGTTGCAGGGTTACGTCTGGTTCCCATTGGAGAAACCACATCTTAAATTTTAACAGCTCTTCCCTGGTGAGGCCCGTCAAAGCGCCCTGGATATTCTGCAGACACACAAGTTAACATAGTGTCCTGATGTAAATGATAAGTGGGTGGACGTTCATATAGTGCCTTTTTAGTCTTTCAATCACTTAAAATATATTACCGAACATGAGAAAATTTGCAAAATGACACATACTTATTTGTTAACTTTTAGATTGTTCTTTATAATGTAATCGATGGGAATGATTCATTTTTGACAAATACAGTTAGACATCAACCTGCATGAGTAATAAATGTATGATTAGCACAATCAAAACAAACAACGAAGCTACGATCATCAGGTCAAATAAAGTCCAACGACTTCTTTTAAGAAAGGGAAATATTTTTGCCATTGCAGAAAAACTGTGATGCACCAACCTTGAATATATGGGGCAGGTCCTGCTCTGGGTGTAGCCTGCCCGGTTGACTGTTCTCATCGGTCTGCATTGCGTCATCTGGTTCTACAGGCTCAGGTGGTTCTGGCGAATTAATCATCACATTTTCATCTTCCTCCTCCTCAACGTCTTCTGTTAGGTCCTCCAGATCAGAAGACCTGAGAGCGGACAGGTAGAACGTAAAATATTGTCCGAGTAGGATTTAGACTCTTATCAAACAAAAATTGCATAATTCATATTTACTCAAATATAAGCCTATACGCCCTCTTTTGCCTTTTAAAGATACAGCAAAATATGTTAAATACTTTCACAAATAAAAAAAAACAAAGTTAATAAAAACACAAAAAAATTAAAGAAAATGTTAACAAACAGTTATAAAATTGCTTGACAGTGTCCAGATTTATGACAATTTTGCGTATGTGTCCTCCACCTGGTGTCAATGACCAAAGCTCCCGGTGGATTGGTCTGCTGCGTGGTCGTGGTGTAGAGGGTCTCTGGAGACTCTGAGCGAATCATCTGCATCCTGGAAATAAATCAGGGACAACATCCACTTGGTAAGTTGAGTGTGTTTAGTTGGGTATGACATTGGGTGTTAATATTTCACAGTTCAGTAGAGGTAGTATTGGGGGGGTTATGCCTAAATATCAATCCAAGACACTTCACCTCGTCCCCTCCTGAGTGGTCAACTCCGGGAGCACATCAGAAAAGACCTTGGCAAGCTCTTCTTCAATTTCCTCCTCCTCCTCCTCGGACTCAATGTCACTCTTCATGGAACCATAGCTGGAGGGTGGCCTCTTCCACTTCTTCTTCTCGTCCTCATCTTCCTCTTTGTCCTCTGGCTTCGAGATGCTGAGGAGAGAGAGAGAGAGAGAACAATAGATGATACTGATGAGTGATTTTTTTACATTTGCGTCAGAGAATACAGACGAGCAACATGACGAGTCAGGTAGATAATAAATAGTGACAGTTGAACTAACTCCACGTGTTTTTCGATAATAGTAAGTAGTTAATAACTACAAAAACCAATATAATACAACTTTAGATACATATACAAATACAAAAGGTGGATTATTTAGCCAATATGTACCGTCAACCGGCGGAAGTAGAAGTGTGTTTATGTAAAATGTCTTAAAATTGTGACAGCACCAACCTTTGACCTTCAGTCTCCGGGTCCATGTCTCTGCTAGCAACAGAGTCACACACCACTGCTGGGAAAGGGATTTACGGAAGCAATATTAAAAAAACGTTACATCCAAAACACGAACCCGCTGTTAGCGACTTGGTCGGCCGATAAAGTTTGTCGTTCTCCGCAGTTACCGTTATGCTAACATTAGCTAATACTTTACACGGTGTGTTCGCGAATACATGGACGAGTACCTTTACCAGCTCATAAATGACATAATGGAGGAAAGTATAAGTCACGTCGCCGACCACACGTTTGAATCTGCTTCCTTTTGTCAGTTTTAACTTTCGGTTTCTAGTCGGGTTGTGTTCCGCAAACAACACAACATGACTTCCGGTTGGACCACTTCGGAATAAAAGCATAATCGCGACAATTGTTAATGGCAAATATCCAGACGCTGATGGGACAAGAATACACACTTGGAAAATACTTCACCCTCATTTTTTTGTGTATTTATTAAACACTGCATATATTTGCTGTTCATAAGACTGGTTAACGTCTTCGTTTTACCTTTTTATAAATTTTATCCCCCATGTTGTCATTTTAAAAACACGTGAAAGATTACATCCATACTTACTAATGCCACATGGTCATTTAGCCTCCAATGTTCAGGCACATGATTTCTTTTTTCACATATGAGTAGTCTATGTTTTGATTTACTAGGTTTTATGATGAAACTATATAATATCGCATATTTACTTTTATTCTGAAAGTTTTGATGCGCATACCGGAAGTCGTATTGTTGCTTAATTGTGATGAACACAGGTGAGTCGTTTTCCAAGACTGAACGCATGAATGGATTATTAAAACATCAAGGTTATTCAGAATTCATCCTGTTGAAGGAGACAGCACTAACCTATAGACCAGCTTTGTGAATTATAGAAGCAGGAATTATGGATGGATTTGGACTAAGCTGTTCTTGGAGAAAAACACTGGACTATCTCCACTTTTCAATTTATAACATGTAGACCATGGCAATTTGTTTTAGTCTTCAGAACTGAATTATTTTACACTTACAATTCCCACTGTCACATTTTCCCCGTCAACCTTGATGATCACCATCCAACAGAAATCTCCCTGTTAATAAAGCTTATACTAATAAAATAAAACAGTGTTTACAGCCTTTAGAATCAAGTGCTCTGACCTCAAAAATATCCATCAGATCTATCAAAATGGATTTCCTACATAGTGAATGTACATAAACTGAAAATGTTGATGGTCCGAAAGATATTTAATAACATTTGGTAATGGATCAACTAGCAGGCTTTCCCACAGAAGTTCATTTAAATCTTTTTATTGACAAACATGTAAATATAATACAGAGGAAATAAAAGTAGATTAAGACAAGATTGTAAAAAAGCCCTGAAGGACATCAATAAAATCAAAATTGTGTGGGGATAACAAAAAAAGTACAAACAAGCTGAACTGTAGATGATCAAAACTCGTCCTCAGACCTTCATCCTTTGCATCATCTGTGGGACGAAAAAAAAGTTTAATTAAAGAAAAACTCCATAGTATCTGAATCCGACATTTACTTAAAGCAGAAGTCACATGCCGTTAGTGTTGTTTGACAGATACATGTGAATGCCCCATAGGTTGATATAGGAAATGAACACACCGTGAGTTATTATGGCAAACCATGAGAACAACCAGACAGTGTAAAGAGGAAAAAAAAAAACTTTCACCACATAAAATTACTTTCATTAACCTTTTAAGTCTTCCAGCAAGATTTTCTTCATTGACAGACGCTTGCATCTGAAAACGGTTACTGAGATGTAAAGACTAAACTCATTTCAAAGTTCTTCTTCAAAATCAGAGTTAGATCAGGGATAAAGGACCCTCAAACAGAATCCAAACTACATCTTTGGTAAGTTACCAGTGTATTCACTTTTTATGACTGCAGATAAAACAGGTTGCTCATATAAATGATGATTTAAGTGCACACTGTGAAACCCTGGTTGGTTTGGGTCAGTGTGTGTTTACCTTGCGAGCACTAGTCGTCAGAGGAGACTTGGCCGACCTGCTGGTGGCTCTCTGTCCCTTCGTGGCCACCTGGGGCGACTTAGCGCTGCCAACTCTGCCTGCTTGTGCCACTCCGGTGCGGAAATGTCCTGAAGGCATGTTTTCCTGGCATTTCTTTGAACTTTTGCCCGGGGATTTCCGGGTGGAGCTGCGTAGTTTGTTGAGCCCTTTCTTTAGGTAGTTGCTGTTTTTCGGGGTGTTCTCAATACTGAACATCATAGACTGCCTTCGATTAGCCTAAGAGAACAATGCAAACGGTTCAAGAAGCATTCAAAACATTATGTAACATTGTGTTCAATCAATTTTGGCATCGTCCTCGTTTCCAACCAAGCAGAAAACTCTAGGTGTGCAGGTGAACATATTAGTCTGTATTAGAACGTTACACTCACTGGACTGAGGGCGGTGTGAATCTGAGAGCTTGAAGATCCACTGATCTTGTTTTTGGGAGTGAGTGGACGTGGGAAGCAGCTGGCCTTCACCTTTTTCTGTCAGACGGAGACAGGAAGAGACGAGTTAGGAAAAAGAAAAAGAAATTACATTTCAGACTCAAGGACGCAAGTAAAAGAGTAAACATTCAGATAACCAATGAAACCAACAACCAACAAAAACATCTGGCCACTGTTATTGGAGAAAGATTCTCAACAAAGTCCGTTAATGTGTCATCGGCTAGTTCCCTTTTCACATACCCCCAAAACAAACAAGGATCACTCAAATTTAGTCTTTAGGAGGGTGAAAAAGACAATGCACTATGACAGGATTATTGATATATCAATAATCTTCCCTATGTTATCTTCCCTATGTGGAAAATGTCTTTACTGTTGTGCGTATGTTTGTATGTATGTCTATTGTCTACTGTCTGAGAGATCCACCCTACCGGAGTTAAATTCCTTGTATAGTGTGCATATTTGGCCAATAAAGCTGATTCTTATTCTGATAGTTGATTTTCAAAGATGGTAGTACCAATAAGTATCTGAAAATAGTCAACCTTCGACGCTAAACTTCATGTTATTATATTATATTATTATATTGAGAGAACTAAAATACTGTAAAACATGCATGTACTGCGCTTCATTCAGGCTCAACCCAGACGTTACTAATATAATAATAATAATATTCCTGATGCAAACTCACCTCGGGTGAAGTTTGATGTATGGACAGTGTAGATGAAGAGCGCTTTGTGCCTTTCGGGCTTCTCAGCTGAGCGGAGCTGACAGATTTTGATGGCAGCAGACCTGGCATCAAGGACAGACGCTGAGAACGGGTACTGGCAGCAGCACCCGAGTGTCCTGCCATGAGTGAGTGCCGATGGGAGGCGAGCGAGTCTTGCAGCTGGCCGGGCATCGTGGACGCCCGACGGATCGTTTCAGAGGGGTCACCTGTTCGCAGTTCTTCGTCTGTGAAAAGTAATGTGCTGCGACGGCCAGCCTAGGAAGACAGAGAGGGATTGAGTATCCTTGCCTTTGATTTATAAGCTTACTGTATATGTGGCTGGGTGAACAAGACTTTGGATCAAAGTGCTACAAAAATGCAGTCCATTTACCACATTCAACACAGCCAGTATCACTATTACAGTAGTGACTTACTGCATATGGAAATTAATATTTGTATATTTTTTGGTGTGGGGCCACAACAATCCCCTGTGCATTATATCTCCATATTTATCAGTTTTGACTAGTTAGCTTATATACTTATTGTATCAGTGTGACATTATTCCTGCTGTGTTCAGTGTGTCTCTCACGGCTTACATCCATCTCTGCAGGGTAACTGCTCTTTAGATGAGGAAGGCAGGCCTTGTTCCTGGACTGGAGCTCAGCAATCCTCATCCAATCCTCAGGTGCACCTTCCGGCTCGTTCTCTGCCCCCGCACAGAACGTACTAGCACCTGAAGGCAACAGATGAGGGGGGAAAAACACAGTTTAAAAACATCAGTTTTGACTAATGCAACTCTAAACCCCATATGTGACCAATTACAATTAATCTGTAACTAATGGGTAGGACTGCCCCTTAAATGTTTAAGATTCATATAATTAATTGAGAAGCCCCAGAGTTGAACCTTGTTTTTTTACATTTTAAGCTGCATAATTAGTACACACAGCAACACAAAAATAGGCTGTTAACTTTCAGCCTACCATGCTCTAACACACTCAAATGTATAAAAAATAATGTTAACAAGAACCAGTCTGATTAGTTGACAAAAAATGTTATAGATTAAGTGAATCATTTTTTCAGTAAAAATACCAAACACACGATGACCCCAAGTTATCAAACATGAAGGTTTCCTACTTTTCTTGGTTTTACATTATGGCACGTATATTATTTTGGGGATTCAGACTAAACAAGACATTTGATGATGGCACCATGCTCTCGAGGACAATGTGATTACCCTTTTCTGATGTTTTAGGGACCAAAGGATTAATCTATTAATTGGCAGATTATTCAATAATTAAAATATGAATTAGTTGCAGCCCCAGCTCCATGTTACCAACAGGCAGCAAAAGGTAAAAAACATGGTGATCCCTTATGGGTCTCAGCTCCGCATGCCATTTTCTCTCTTTTTCAACCTGACCCTCCCCCTCACTTAAACTTCTCATCCTTCAGTACAACACCCTGTGAGTAAGCCAGCGATCTACTTACTCTGTGAATGCACTGCGCTCCGTCTGTACCCTGGGAGTCCGATGAGCTGGTCGCTAGCACTGCTGGTCATTCTGGCAGGCGTGTCAAACAGCTCCATAGAAATGGGTCGTGCAGAGTGGGCACTGGAGAGGTTTGGGTGGGAGCGAGCTGAGGCCAGACTGTAGAAGGTCTCATCATGTTCAGGGCCGCCTGGAGTCTTCTACAATGAGAGTTCAACAATCAATGATACTGCAGTGGGAGTGTGGGGATGTTTTTGAAAGGGCAAGCTAAAATATTTGGGTTCGTTTACAACAGAGAGACAGGAACCATAGCGATTACACAGCGATTGTTCAACAGTGTGTAATTGTGAACATGCAAAACAAGTGTGCAAGTGAGTTTCCGCCACCTTGGTCATGGTGATGTTAATAACCTGTGTGGTCCTGCGTCGTTTGACGGATGAAGTTGGATTATTCCGGGTTGAATCCATTTGGTGCTCTGCATTGGTCCTAGGCAATGAAATAGGAAACGGGGATCTCAACAAGAATAGTAGAGTGTATAGAAAATAAACTGCCTATTGAGACAATTGTCCTGATTTTAGAGAGAATAAAATCAGAGGAGAATTACCGGGTCATTCTTAAAAAGTATTGAAAAACAGATTAATTAAATTTCAATTGATGCAATCATGAATTCCTTCACTGTTGTCAGATCTTTGATTAAACAAACTAATAAGAAATATTAGCTGGTAAGAATAAAGATGGTTACTGATGACTCAATTTCAAAGCAAAAGGAGGCTGACTTAAGTTCAGCAATTCAAAGATGCTCACATCTACAGTTGGCGTACCATTTACCCAAAAATTATTTAGGGGAACTCTTTGACACCCACCGCTCTCACTCCCAGTGAACAGAAAAGCCTCGTAAAAAGAGTGTCTATTATGTGAAGCTGTGTGACGTACCTGTTGTTCTGTCTGGTGTTTATGGGTGTAAAGTACAGGGTTTCCAGCGACTCGGCCTGTAGACCTCGGCGTCTGGCCGCCAAGCGCTCTGAGCTACGAACAAGAGGTGTGCTCGATTCATCCGGTGCTGACAGTTTCCTGCAAAGTAAGAAATAGAGTTTTGTGTTTGATACTTAACTTTTAAGTTTTATTGATTTCAATATATTATATTGGATATATTACAGTTTAACTTGTCAATTATTATTTACTTCAATCAATTGTGGGCGAAAAACTATAAAGACATTAATCAAGTTAGACTTGTGTGGCTGAAAGTGAACCAAAATAATCAACCAAAATAACCAATATTTAATTTTTTTGAATTTGAGTAAACATTGTTTGTAAGTCACACAATGCAAAAGCTGCGATCCTAAAAGATGAAATACTGAAAATCAGGTGTCTTACCTCGTAGAGTTCAGAGAGTCTTCCAGCGAGCTCTGGTCCATACTGTCAGAGCTCACGGTTATTTTCTCCTGTGCTCTTGAGGGAACCTCCAAGTAACACGACTCTGTTGCACTTGGTTCATTACCACAAATCTTATTCAGGTGACGGAGGTTGCGGTCAGCGAAAGCCAGCTAAAAAAAGGAAACGGTGTGATAGAGATCAGCTGATAAATACAAAAAGTCTTTGAACGCTAACAGTTCCCCTGTTTGTATTTAAGAGACAGCGTATTCGTTCTTCTGCCACACAATGCAACACTGACCTGAGCCTCCAAACTGGCCACCCTGCTCAAAAGCGTCTTCTCATTGGTTTGGGCCTTTTCCAAATCCAGCTGGAGTAGCTTGTTTTCCATGGTGGTAGCCTTGACTTCTCGCTCTTTAACCTCTAAGGAATGCTTGAGTTCAGCCACCTCCTCTTGGCTTTCCTGGAGAAGCTGTTTCTTGCCATTGTAATGACTTACTGCCTTCTCCATCTGTGGCATTGTGACAATAAAACATTTATTTACATGAATCTCTTAGTCCAAACGTCTCATCTGACATCAAATAGACAAGGCAAGCATGTATGCACGTGAAACTGTGTAACGATCAATAAGAATAACAAGCATTTTCTGCATATTGTGTTTGTGGTCACACCAACCTGTGCCTTGTAGTGTTCCGAAGCCTCCGATTTAGCCGAGAGCTGTTCCTGCAGGTCTCTCTTTAGCTTCTCAATGTCCTCTGCTTTTTCTTTTTCTTTCAGAAGTTTCAATACTTCCAACTCCTGTCGGAGCACAGATTCTAATTTGTGAGACGCCACATTCTCCCTCTCAATGGCCTGCTTGGCTTGAGCAAGCCTCTCCTTCTCAATCACCATGGCTTCAAGCTGTTTCTCCAGAACCTCCTGATTCTTTTCCGCCTGGAGTATCCTGGCCATGAGTACTTGTGATTCCTGAACAAGAACCTCCTTTTCCCTTACAGTGGCAACGTGTTGAGCCTGTTGCAAGCTGAGGTCTGCAGCTTGTGTCTCTTTGTATCGGTTCAGCTCTGATTTTACTGAGACAAGCTGCTGCTGGAGGAGGTCCATCTGCTCAGTAGACTCCTGCTTAGTTTCAAGCAACATCTGCTCTTTAGCCACAAGATTGAGAGAAGTGGTTTCTACTTCCACACTCAGAGACTTAATCTCTTGTTGAAGCATCTGTCTTTGGTTGGAACTCTCCTCTTTCATCTCTGCCAGAATTTTATCATTGGCTTCAGCGTCCTCTTTCGCTTTTTGAAGCAAGTTAGCTTGTGCAGTGACCTCCTCTTTGAGAGTGTTCAGATTTTGGTCTTTATTAGTTAGGAGTGTGGTGACTGCAGAAAACTCTGTCTGGAGTATCTGAAGCTTCTCCTCGGCCGCCAGGAGGAGGCTCTCTTTCTCACTACGAGATTCTTTCAGCTTTTGAATCTCATCTTCGTGTGAAGAAATCTGTTGATGCAGAATCTCCACTTGTTTGACTTTCTCCTGTAGGCTTTGGAGAGCCTCCCTCTGCTGCGTGTTTTCTTGCTCTTGGTGGGACAACAGATCTTCTTTTGCTTTTAAATCCTCCTCCGTTGTCTTCAGTGAGGAAGTAAGACACTCAACCTGTTTCTTCAAATCTTGGAACTCTTGATGTAACAAATCCGACTGCACTGAGCTGTTGTTCTTCAGCAGTATCATCTGTTCCTCTTTAGTTTGGATCTCCTCTTTCATCTTCTTCACTTCTTCCTCTGAAGAGGACAGTTGCTGCTGAAGAAGCTCCTTCTGATTGGCACTCTCCTGCTGAGAATTGGTCACAGATGTAATTTGTTTGTTCAGACTTTCGATCTCCTGCTGTAACAATTCAGAGTGTGTAGAGGTCTCAGTCTTAAGCAGAATTAATTGCTCCTCCTTGGAATGAATCTCTGTATTTAGCTTCTTCACCTCATCTTGAGAGGCGAGCATCTGCACCTGGAGAGCCTCCATATCCTGAGTGCTCTGTAGTCGCTGTTCAGCAAACAGATCTTTGTTGGACTGCATATTGTCCTCAGCGTTCTTTAGTGAGGAACTTAGACACTCAACCTGTTTCTTCAAATCTTGGATCTCTTGATGTAACAAATCCGACTGCACTGAGCTGTTGTTCTTCAGCAGTATCATCTGTTCCTCTTTAGTTTGGATATCCTCTTTCATCTTCTTCACTTCTTCCTCTGAAGAGGACAGTTGCTGCTGCAGAAGCTCCTTCTGATTGGCACTCTCCTGCTCTTGTTTCATAAACATGACTACCTGAGTTTCAGCCTTTGTGAGGGACTCACCCATATGAGCAAGTTGGTTTTTAAGACAGTCAACCTCTTGCTGTAGCATGTCAGAATGTGTGGAGCCTTCTCTTTCTAGTGTTATCAGTTGTTCCTCTTTAGCCAGGATTTGCTCCTTGAGACCTCTCAGCTCGTCTTCAGAGGTTGCCATAGTGTTTTCAAATTTGTCTTTTTGCTGAGAAATCTCCATTTCCTTCTGAGTTAGCAGGTTTTCTTTATCCTGAACCTGCTCTACTGTAGTCTTCAGGCATTCATTCAAACTTTGGACTTGATCCCTAAGAGTTTGAATCTCACTCTGTAGCACTTCTGACTCTTTGAGACTCTCAAGCTTTAACAGGTCTACCTCACCCTCTTTAGTTTGGATGTCGTTCCTCAGCTGATAAACCTCCTCCTCGAGAACTGCACTGTGCTTTCCAAGTGCCTCAATCTGCAAAGAGCTTTCTTGCTCCCGCTTCGCCATCAAATCTTCTTTGACTTGAGCCTGGTCCTTTGCGACCTCAAGAGAATTAGTAACAGATGTCATTTGTTTGTTCAGACTTTCAATCTCCTGCTGTAACAATTCAGAGTGTGTAGAGGTCTCGGTCTTTAGCAGAATTAATTGCTCCTCCTTGGCATGAATCTCTGTATTTAGCTTCTTCACCTCATCTTGAGAGGCCAGCATCTGCACCTGGAGAGCCTCCATATCCTGAGTGCTCTGTAGTCGCTGTTCAGCAAACAGATCTTTGTTGGACTGCATATTGTCCTCAGCATTCTTTAGTGAGGAACTAAGACACTCAACCTGTTTCTTCAAATCTTGGATCTCTTGATGTAACAAATCTGACTGCACTGAGCTGTTGTTCTTCAGCAGCGTCATCTGTTCCTCTTTAGTTTGGATCTCCTCTTTCATCTTCTTCACCTCTTCCTCTGAAGAGGACAGTTGCTGCTGCAGAAGCTCCTTCTGATTGGCACTCTCCTGCTCTTGTTTGACAAACATGACTACCTGAGTTTCAGCCTTTGTGAGGGACTCACCCATATGAGCAAGTTGGTTTTTCAGACAGTCGATCTCTTGCTGTAGCATGTCAGAATGTGTGGAGCCTTCTCTTTCTAGTGTTATCAGTTGTTCCTCTTTAGCCAGGATTTGCTCCTTGAGACCTCTCAGCTCGTCTTCAGAGGTTGCCATAGTGTTTTCGAATTTGTCTTTTTGCTGAGAAATCTCCATTTCCTTCTGAGTTAGCAGGTTTTCTTTATCCTGAACCTGCTCTACTGTAGTCTTCAGGCATTCATTCAAACTTTGGACTTGGTCCCTAAGAGTTTGAATCTCACTCTGTAGCACTTCTGACTCTTTGAGACTCTCAAGCTTTAACAGGTCTACCTCGCCCTCTTTAGTTTGGATGTCCTTCCTCAGCTGATGAACCTCCTCCTCGAGAACTGCACTGTGCTTTCCAAGTGCCTCAATCTGCAAAGAGCTTTCTTGCTCCTGCTTGGCCATCAAATCTTCTTTGACTTGAGCCTGGTCCTTGGCGACCTCAAGAGAATTAGTAACACATGTCATTTGTTTATTCAGACTTTCGATCTCCTGCTGTAACAATTCAGAGTGTGTAGAGGTCTCAGTCTTTAGCAGAATTAATTGCTCCTCTTTGGCATGAATCTCTGTATTTAGCTTCTTCACCTCATCTTGAGAGGCCAGCATCTGCACCTGGAGAGCCTCCATATCCTGAGTGCTCTGTAGTCGCTGTTCAGCAAACAGATCTTCCTTAGATTGCAAATTGTCCTCAGCATTCTTCAGTGAGGAACTTAGACACTCAACCTGGCTCTTCAAATCTTGTATCTCTTGTTGTAGCAAATCCAACTGCACTGAGCTGTTGTTCGTCAGCAGTGTCATCTGTTCCTCTTTAATCTGGATCTCCTCCTTCATGCTCCTTATGCTCTCTTCAAAAGCAGACCGTTGTTGCTGCAGGACCTCTGTCTGATGGACACTTTGCTGCTCCTGCTTTGTAAGCATAACCTTCTGAGCCTGAACTTCATCCTCAGCCTTTCTGAACGATTCATTCAGACATTGTAGTTGGCCTTTCAGAGCTGTAATATCTTGTTCCAGTGACTCAGACTGTCGAGAGCTTTCATTCTTTAGAGTGACAAGCTGCTGGTTCTTTACCTGCATCTCTTCTTTTAAATTCTGAACCTCGTCTTCGCAGGCTACAATCTGTTGTTGGAGCGCCTCCCTTTGTTGGACATTCTCTTGTTGGGTCTTAGACAGCAGGTCTTGCTTAAGCTGAATTTCCTGCTCAGCCTGTTTGAGAGATGAGCTAAGGTCTTCCACTTGGACTGTTAAGGCCTGGATTTGATTCTGAAAAATGTCCTGCTCATTAGACTTCTCCAGAACTAATTTGGCAAGCAATTCCTCTTTGGTTTTAATTTCATTTTTGTTGTTTTTGGTTTCATCTGTAAGAATGGTAACTTCATCTTTGAGACTGTATATTTGTTGGTCTTTATCAGCCAAGAGAGAACCGGCAGCAGTTAACTTTTTCTCAAGATCTTTAACATTTTCTTCAGTCTGGAGGAGAAGGTCTTCCTTCTCTTTCTTGAGTTCCTTTAGTTTTTCAATGTCCTGTTCACAAGCAGCAATGTGCTGTTGAAGTCTGGTTATCTCCTCATGTTTCTGTTGCTTAACTTGCTCAAGTTGAATTTTGAGATTGTGGATCTCTTGCTGAAGCTCGGTGATCTCCTTTTTCAGTTTCTCCAGTATGTCATCCTTTGATTGAATCATTGCTTCAGTTTGGGACACCTGTTGCTTCAGGATCTCCTTCTGTTGATTAATTTCTTGTTGATATTCAGACAGCTCATGTGTTTTGGCTTCGATCTCCACCTCAGCCTCTTTCAGAGAACAAAATGTTCTCTCCAGCTCATTCTTCAAACTATGGATTTCAGAGTTCACAATTTCTCTCTGGGGATGTAAGCAGAGAAGGCAATTAGTAACCATCTAATCCAAAATAGATTTTAAGTGTTATTTGATTACCAAACAGTTCTAAATTCGGCGTTTACACAGAATCAAGGACTTTACCTCCATTACAGGCCCCATATTCTCCCCCACTTCTTCCTTAGTCGCCTTGCTTAGTTCATCCTCCAAACAGGAAATCTTTCCCTGCAGGATCTGAATTTGTTCAGACAGAAGCTCCTGAGAACAAAAAAGAGCAAATTACATGAAAACCCCCTCTGCATTGAATTAATCAGTAGTGGAAAAGTAGAATAATTTACACAAAACTCCTATGATTGTTGTTGTTTTTTTAAACAAAATGTAGTTCTAGTGGGTAAAACCTGAAGATGTAACAAATCAAAAGGAGTTGCTAACTTTTGTTGTGAGATTGTATCTACCTTTTGAGCGGTGGCTTGGTCAAGTTCAGACTGTAGGTGGCCCGATTTGCTTCTCCACTCCTCCTGAGCAGATGCTTGGGTTTCTGTCAGCCTGCCAACTTCTACTTCAAAGATGGCCAGCTGTGAACAAACTGTCCTCACCTGCAGAAATAGTAAAAAGCATGATAAAGATATAGTTATAATTTTGACACAGACACATGTAAATCTGTGTAATGTCTACAGGTGCCTACTAAGACCTACATAAACCCCATATGCATCAGCAGGTTTAGAGGTAACCTAAACCCTAACCTGTTGAAGGATGTACACATTGCACAAGACAAACTCATAAGTGACAGGACAAAGAGGTTGGTGTCAAGAGAGAATCTTTCCATGTGTGTGATTACCTGGGATGAGAGTACACCATTTTCATCTGCCAGCTCATCTACTTTGCGCTCCATAAGTGAAGAGTTACTCTTGAGGTCTTTATTTTGCTTTAACATCTCATTAAGACGCATTTGTAACCTAAGACAGAAAAACAAAGTTTATTATTTGCAAACTCAAGTTTAACACATCTTTGTTGTAAAGAGTGTTATTAGCCATGTTATGTTATGTTAAGGCCCTACTTACAGTGAAAAAAAAACTGTCATTTTGGTACTTACGTGTTGTTCTTAGTCTGAAGCTCATTGAGCTGTTCCCTGATGACAGTCTCCTGATCTCCTTGCTCTTCCTTCATCTTATCCAGGCGATACTGCAGCTGGTTAATATGGGACTCTGAAAAAGACAAAGTCATTATAGAACAGGCTTTCATTTAAAGAGAAATCCAAACATAAAAAAACCAGACACTATGATTATGCACACTTTCAGAAGGACTTGCACAATCAATGTGTGTTAAACACTGCTTGAAAAAAGAAACATCAAACTCAAATATCGTACCTCTCTGTGCAATAAGTGCAAGCTTGCTGGCCAGCTCCCTCTCCAGCCCATCTCTGTAGTCCCTCTCCTTGATCATCTGTCGTTGCATCTTCCGCAACTGAAATTTAGGTGTGTTCATGAAATCCTGCAGAGGAGACAGGCTGTGGAAACAAAAGCAAATCAGGCAAGCTAAATAATTACAATCACATCAAGATAACATTCCATGGACTGACATAGATATGAAATGATTAACATACATGGATATTAGATAAAGTGAGTTTGTTATGTTGTGAAATCTGCTTTGACTTATTTATCTCAGGTTGAAGACCTTAAATTAGACACAGGCCAACTAATTCAGCTGAAAAATGTCTACTACAGGTACTTTAGGATTTTTAGTAATACTTAATTGTTTATTTAAATTAAACAGCAGCCAATGTGCACACAACCTAATGTACGTATGATCCATCCAATTACACACTGGTACCTGACTGAGGAGGAAGCAACAGTTTGCATGTCCACAAATGTGATTTTGGGCGTGCGGTGGAAGACGGGGGACTGATCGTCTGAAAAGGAGGAGACAGTCGACACACTGGAGGTAGAGGCAGTTTCTGATCGCTCAAATATTTCACGGGCCACAGGCAGATCTGAAATTCGTAGAGAAAAACGTTTTTCAAATTTTACAGCTTGAATGTTAAATCCAAACCAGAAAGCTGGTTTTATACAGCAGCACCGTGTGACACCAATGTGTTAGTATAGTATAGTATAACATGAAGAAATGACAAATTTAACAAATTTGTGACTTACGTTTCCTTGCCAAATAGGCATCAAGTCCTTTGCTCAGATAAACACAGCCGTCACTCTCCATCACAAAAGAACCGGTTATGTTTGCTATCTCTCTCTAAAACAGATGAGAGTAACATCGGCAGATAATTAAACACATGATGAATGAAATGTGACATATCTAACGGGTTGACATATGACCCGGAACGGGGAATGCTTACCTCCACGTCACATTCCAACATGTTCAGAGTGCAGCGGTCATTCATTATATCGTGGTATACGAGCAACAAAAGCACCTGTTGGTATAACAAACAATAAGTGAGAATGGGTCTTTGTTTTTGTTTGTCTTCAGCTTATTTTCTATCTTGTCTTGTACCTTTGCAATTTCCACCGTTAGGTTGATGCCATCTCTTATGTCGTCCCAAGATAATAGGGTGCCTTTGGTTGCACTAAATCTGCAATCCCCTAAGAAACAAGATAGAAAGTCTCAATATGACGTGTGCTTACATCAGCTAGTAGCAACTGACTAACTAACTCAGTCAAACTGAGACTGACGGATGGATGTCATGATATTCATCCATCAGTCAATCTGAGACTTCGGCTCTGCACACAGGTAGAGAAGGTCAGGAGCCAATCTTTTCAACCATGAAATCAAATTCCTCCCGACATTTTGTCCCGTCTGCTTATCCTGTTTCACTGGGAGACAAATATACGATAAGGAAGCTAGATACTCTTGAAATTAACTTTAAAGACTACGCATGCCAGGGTTTTTTTTCTTCTTCTTTTTTTTAAATACACACTGCCTGGCATGTTAACACGTGCAAGAGGGCACACTTTAGACCACACCCAACAGTGAAGCTAGGTGTGGGCTAGTGCTACAGATTTGAAATTATCAACAAGATGATGTCAGAGAAAAACAGAGCCTTGCTCTGAGATACTACAGTGACATTTACAGTAAATCTGTATGCTGTTTTAAGCACCATCAGATAATAATAACAGTCAGGAGTGATGGGTCAGAAATATGGAAACACACATTGACAACATCTGAAGATATTTTAAAAGGGTACAGTTAGAGAAACTCACTTTCCACAAAGTCTGCAATGAGCTTGAAGCGTTCCTCAACGGAATTACTGAAACAGGAGATGGGTTCCTTTTTCCTGAGGTAAACAAAGGTAAAACAACAATAAAATGGCAGTTCACTGCAAGGAATAAGCATCTCTATACTTCCAAATACACCCTGGAGCATGTTTAAAATGTTAGTTCAACAGTTATTGACAGCATTTCAACACATCGCTTCTACTTACAGCATATAAACAACTTTCAGTAGGACTGCCCCATCTTGCAAATCGTTAATAGTTATTTCTCGGTCGGACAGTTTTAGGCTGTTGACCTGCAAAAAGATAGTTTGACAAGTGTGTTAACTGTAATTGCATCTATATTATCTATCTAAAGTTAAGCTTTGCTCGAATCAACATACGTGCACTATATATTTAACGTGAGTGTCAACTTACCCAGCCGAGAAGAGCCTTAACGCCCAAGTTAATCGTCATCTTGGCTGACCCTGTTAGCTCAAAGGGACTTCAACCTGGAAGCGAAATAAAAACAACCGTGTCAACTAGCGTTGTCAAGCTAACTTTAAAGAGCACATTAACTTAGCTGTGCTTATTAAACGTTAACGTATACTCAACCTCCAATAGCTAAGCTAACTATTCTAAGGGGGTTAGCCTTCGTTAATTACTGTTTATTTGCCCACAGAATGCTAACGTGGTGTTAGCAAAGTTAACATTAAGCTATTGTGATTCTGACCAGTACTCGTGGTTACTGTAACGTTAATTAATTCATAAACACAAACGGAAAACCAGTCAGTGACTTACCTTAAAAACGTTGTCCTTTCCCCTCCCCCTGTATCGTATTTATTCTTTCTCTGAAAAGAGATGCAGCCTCTTCGTTTCACCACATAATTCTACGGCTACGAAATAAACAGTCCATTGACAAACAGACACCCACAATTTCAAAAACGGTCGCTTGAAGATTAAACAAGCCAATACGCTTTCACATATCGACGCATCTGAAAATAGGCTACGTCGATTGGTTTAAAAGCCGGAAGTCAACGCGTTCGTTGGGCTCATTGGTTGAGGCCAGTGTCACGCCTACAGAACTTTTAAAAGTTCAACATCGAACGTTTAATCCCACCCACCACGATTTCACCGTGATTTGATTGGTTTAACTGTCAAATGTGGGCGGGGTTAAACGTCGATTTTGATTGGATGCTTGCTGTGAGCGTTGAGGCGCTGACTGCATGCCCTACTTAAATTCATAGCTGGACACATACTATAACATATTGCACAAACCATAAAGCTGTTAGAACTAGAGCCTTATATAATTCATGTGATCTGTAACATATTTAACTGAATGTTGCTGGTTTGCTTTTCATTTCTTTCATTTTTATGTTTATATATAGTATATATATATAGTACTTGTAAGCCTACTGCATTACAAGTACTAGTATTTATGTACACGTTTGAGGTACTTGAGTATTTAGTGAGTAAGTTATCTCTATACATCTATAGGTTAACTAGAAATCTGTAACCTATTACATTTCCAAAGTAACATTCCCGGCCCAGTTTACAGAATGCATTTTACTGCTGTGAATGTTTCAGATTATTGTAATTTTAACTCATTAATGTTGGGCAATATAATCTAAAGCAGTAAAATGCAAAATAAACATTTAGGCAGCATTCCAATTAAAACATTAATAGTAAAACAAAGACAGTTGTTCTGCAGAATGAACACTTTAATTAGGCAGATAACACAACACCTTTTAAGTTTTTTAATGGGCCTTTTACTTGTAGTTTATGTATGTATTTGCATGCATTAGCGCGTTGTTAATTTAAGCCCAGTGTATAATAGTGGTATATAGCATATAGTATAAACAATAGTGTTTAGTTCAACCACACGCATGTTCATATTGTACGGAAGTCTGTGGGGGAAAAGGCATTTAAATGAACTCTCGATACTTTATATACACCCATAACTACAAATCCCATAATGTACCTGTACGTTTCCCTGGAAACGCCTTGTTGTCTCGTCGACAGGTAGGACATGTTTCTCTCGCTATGTTGAAAGACGGGTTTCTAGTAGCCGAAGCCGAGTAGCGTGTTGCTAATTTCCGTACTTTGTTGGTAAGTGTTTGGTATTTGCAATAGGCCAACGGTTAATTGAGTCAATAGCTAGGCCTACATATATGTAGATTCATGTAGACTGATATATAAGCAAATTCATTATAACTAAGCTTTTCTGTGTGTTAAATAAAACAAAAACAAAATTAAATGAATGGCGTTTTAATAACCAATCATTCATTGTGACGTCACTGTTATCCCACAGGTGGGTGAATCTAACAGGTGTGAATATGTATGGGGCTCCAGTGGATTTATCTTTCAAACACATCAGCAGTTTGGCAGGTATTACTCCGTGTGTGTGTGTGTGTGTGTGTGTGTGTGTGTGTGTAGTCTGTGAGAAACTGGCTGTTATTCTATTAAATTGAAATTGTATGCATTTCATCTATCAAATGAATGTATAACCAAACGGCTCAGTCAATTAATCATTTATTTGGATGTACTGTACATTGATCAATACACTTAAACTTTATTTATTGATATAGTGCCTTTTATACAAAATTGCAATATAAGGTGCTTAACAATGCAATTAAAATACAATAATATAGGAAAATACAGCCAAACAATGAAAAGAAACAATAATAATAAGAATGATACTAATGATAATAAGAATAAATACATTTAAAAAATAAGAAAAAAGAATACATTTAGATACCTTTGAAACAATGTGCACTGTAAATAAAAGTTCTTAATATTCACTATGTTTCTTTTATTCGTGGTCTGAGACACATGGACAGAGAAACCCAGCAGCAGCCTGCGACCTTTAAAGCGAAATTCGGAGATGAGGTACCTAAGCTGCTCCCTGCGTCTCAACAACAACAACATCACAGAGCTCCATGGCCTCCAGAAGACTGTTAGCCACTTCCTGGCTGAGCCGTCACAGCTCGCCTGGCTGGACCTTTCCTTCAACAACATCTCACACATAGATCAAGCAAGCTTCCTCTCTCTGTTGGCATATTACATTTACCTTCTCTCTCTCTCATGGTACACCTGCAATACGGTTGTGCGTTTGCTTGTGTTCCAGGTTTTGTGTGAGCTGCGTGAACTGCGTATGCTGTATCTACACGGCAACAGCATTTTTATTCTGTCAGAGGTGGACAGGTTGGGAGTGCTACCTTATCTACACACCGTCACCCTGCATGGAAATATCATAGAAACCACAAAGGCTTACAGGTGGAGACTTTCTTTCAATTTTTCCCCAAAGTTGTAAAGAATTTGGTTCTTTGTTAGAAAAAACTGAATGTGAATGTGCATAGCGACGATAAGCTATGGTATACCCAGGTGTAATCACAACTGCAGGTGGTTGCTGCTGAGTACAAACCAGAGCCAAATACACACAAATTCAGCATTTTGGACACTTAATAGGTGCAGTGTATGGGTTTACTCTTATGCCAAGTGTGCAGTTACATTGTGAGTGTGTGTCTATGTGTGACATGACTGCTTGGCAAACATGTAGGTGCATAATATTGTGTAACAGGTGCTTAAATGCAGCTCAAGCTCATATTACAGAATCTGCATAGCAACATTGGTCATGAACACACCCGTACTCACACAGACGGGCTGCTGGTCAAAAAGTCTATTCCAATTAATTTGTTTCTTATGCTCCAATGCAGCTTTTTGATTGAATTGTATCACCATTTGTAGTATATGTGTAGCAGTCGACTTTCAGGTACAAAATGTACAAAATGTATCTCTACTATTTAGTGCACATAAGATAAGATCATCAGCAGGGACATTTACATGCATGATTCTGTGTTTTTGTGCATTTAGACATCGTGTGATTTCTGCTCTGCCTCGATTAAAGACGATGGACTTCAGTGCTGTGACGCGACAGGAGCGAGTCATGGCAGGGATTTGGCGTCAGAGCAACAACCGCAGCAGAAGCAGCAGCAAAGAGACTCTCCAGTGACGCAGATCCAGCTCCAGTGTGGTGTGTTGAAAACTGTATTTTTATGTGTTTCATGTTCTCCACATCAACAATACTTCATGTTTCTCTGTATGTCAGTGGTGAAATCAGCACTGTATTTAATGGTTGTTTCATGTATTTTTATCTGTAGAGTTCATTATTATTGGAGAAAAGAGAGGTCAACAACACTGTTACTTCATATAAAGTGATGGGCAGGCAAATGTCACTTGAGACTTTGGTTCTGAAATGCTGTAAAAGCCTGTAAATGATCTAATATTGATGCAAACAATATTTGTAAACTGGTCTGGATTATTATTTTACAACAAAGTGATGCACCAGTTATTTAAATGACTGAACAAACTACACAGATATGGGAATGTGGATGTGAAGATGTATTTAATAAAAGACGAGCACTTATGTTGAAAATCTTTAATGAATTAATTAAACCAACAAAAAATAATCTTAAAACTTTTTGGTACTAGCCTAAGATATAACAAACATATTTCAGGTAGTATAACACGTTTGAGTAACAAACAAAACCGAAACAAAATTCCAAGAACCCATTGCGAAAAGCTCAAATCAGTTGCGTGGATGAAATAATCACAGCCTCGCAGATCATCCCTTTAGAGACTCCAGACCAATGTGCTCCGGCACCGAGCATGCTCTCCTCTGAAGAGCAAATAAACATTTTAAAAACACAAATAAATAATCACAAAAAGGTCTCGGATCATTTTATCTGCTGTGGTACATGGATTCTTAGCGCTCTCCCGCTACAATGGTTAGTTTCTGATTAATATGAACAACTCAATCGGGTTACAATCTGCAGCGAAAAAGCTTTGTTTAGAAGCCAACAACCGCAGGCTTTGAAAGTGTTCTTGTGTTTCATAAAAACATTTATCACCACAAGATCTGGGCCAATCCTGACCAATGAACTCTCTACAAAAAGAGGAACTGCATTCAATTAATCATCTGTTTTTATATTCAATCAGAAAATTCTGTACAAATGCGGCACAAATACATGATATCTGTCCCTGCACCCTCTACGCGCAACCCCCTTCATCTCTGTATGCCACTGCTATTAAATATAAGTTCCGGGATTAGATTTCAAGAGTTTGACAGCTTCTAATTTGCACTAGAAAAGTGCTGAAAACATATTACCGTCTGTAAACTTGAGAACTTGTACCCCAAGAATGCTCCATCCCCCCCTTGCCTGTGACATTAGGCCAGCACCCCCTGCTTGTGTTTGTTCTTCATCCACCGGCCACTGTCGGGTCACTCACGATTTAGATGTCAACTTGGTTTACTGGTTCATGTTTAGGTTTCAGTGTCACACCAGATTACCTTTGGATGTTTGATACCTAACTGTCACCAGCACAGATCGGGAATATGGTATTACAACCTTCAAAATATGACATCTTAAACACGTATTTGCATTTTTCTGGCTCCATTTTCTACATTGCAACCCTGCCTACCAGGACATCAGGACAGCGTTAAAGACATGTTTCTTTGTCCTGGTAAAATGTTAAAATACTAAAATATTTCATGTGCACCTATTGCACTGTGATGATTTTAATTCTTCCATGCCACAGAGATTCCCAATTTCTCCTGTTCCAGTGAAGAATGTATAAAATGGTCAATGCATTGCCCCAAAAACCATACAGCTCTGTCAGGTGAATACATGGTCATTCTTCCATACCTTTGTAACAAGTCAGGGGTGTGGAGCTACCCTTGCTAGCCGGAATAGCCTAAGAGCCTAAATACAGACACCAAGATGGCCCTGAAACAGTTAGTGATCAACAAGAAGGATGAATGATGATTTTTCCACTTGGTTCTGACAAAGTCTGTGATCCACGTTCAGAGGAGGCCTTGTAGTTGCGCTTCTACGGTACATCTTCCATTGCCCATGCTGACAATTTGTCACTGACCCATGATTAAGTACACTAAAGGACAGCCGTAGGGTACACTCCTACATTGTCTCTGTCTTTATAGCAGGTGGAGGCATAGCTAAGAAGCAGAAGGACCAAGATGCTTTTAATAAAGGTTCGGCTGGAGGGTGAGGATGCAGAAGTGACACAGAAAGAGCGGGATGGGAGGAACAATATGCGGGCCAAGGTCGCGGAGTCAAGGAATGGCAAACTGGACTACCAGTTCTTCTTTCGCATCCACTTTGATTTGAGAGATTGCACTGTAAGCGTAAGCTGCTATCTTGGACACCTGCAAAGAGAAAAAAAAGGGTTTATGTGGAGTGTACAAAATATATAACACTTCCCTACAAGTCTACCGTGTATAGAAACAGAAGGGTTTTTTTTTAAGTGGACGAAAAGGGCAACAACAGAAAAGCTTAAGATAGAGATCTATTTTCAGCCACATATTTAGTCACACCCCCACACAACTTTACACGTTGCATGCCGTCTCTGTAGCCCTCTGATGATAAATGAAGCCAACAAAGATATCACATGACAAGAATTAATCTGGGCGCTGGAAGCACGTGCCAGCATATCTTCAATGTGTGCTAGTGTATGATTACCTGCTGAACATCCGAGTATGGCACCAGGTCACTTGCAAGCACTTGGTGGGGCTGGCTGGTGAGGGAGGGGAGAGCGAGGGCTTTCTTCTGGGGCAGACTGTTACTCAATACAGCCAACTTTGTGCTGAAACAAAACACAAGGTTACTGGGGCTGTTCGCCTATCATTAGCATAGCTACAGTTTAGAGTTTAAGTTTAAAACACCTTGATTGTTAAACATGATTGCTGTGTCCAGAGAACCTGCAGTTTAATCTCTGTGTCTGTTATTTAATATAGCTGCTGTTTTTAGGAATCTAGCCACTATGTGTCATTGTATCCAGCCGAATATAAAGTTTTAGCAAACTGCTGTTGGAATTTTTTGTCTTGAATCACTTCCCCCCACATCACCTCCTTGAGTCGTTTGAATTTCTCAACATTGAGTTTCATTCTTACCACATTCAACCAGTACATGCCTTTGGATAAACAGCTGGTTCTCTTTTTAATAGTATTAAAGTCACCTGAAAATCTCTTTCTCAGAAGCTTTAAATCAGTGAGACACAGAACAACCAGACAATGAAAAGCTCCATACAGTATAAACAACGCACAACAGTAAGCTCAACATCTTATAAGCTAAGAAGCTCATCCTTATATGGTCTAACAACTCCCCATGCTATCTTTATTGTTAATAGGCTACCAACATGTACAACTCAGGAGGATAGTGATAACCATCTTTCCAATCACTGCAATAGAGACCCACACCTTTCCCATATCTGTACACAGAAAACCAAACAGAAAACTGCTGAAGAGCAAAAGCCTTGTGCTCACTGACATACCTGTATTGCCGAGCTTTGTCCATGTACTCATGCTGCTCCATCATGACGGAGTCTGCTGCTGAGACATCAATGATGTTCCTGAGAGAGCGGATCAAATTCATTAATAATCAATTACTGCTTTATTATATGGAAACGTGCGCTGAATTTGGCTGGTATATTATTGCATGTCATACTGTGCCGTCTTGGTGAGGATGGATGTAAGGAGGGCCTGTTCATCTGTCCTCGCTGAAGGGACACTGGGTGTGCTCCAGTCGGCCCCATTTGGGGGCTTGCTGACAGGGTCCCGGTGGGGGATCAGGGGCTTACGTTCATCAGGGTCCTACAATGAGTCGAGTAGAATAGGAAAAGTGATGAAGACATTTCCACCTTGTGACTTTTCAACAAATTACGTGACAGTTGTGATATAATGATCATAATAATACAAGAATTTAATGCAGTAAGAAAAGTGTAAGTAGCTCAACAACATCACAGATCACGACAGTCCTCCTTACCGCCCCTGCTGTAAACACAGGTTTGCCATTCTTACACTCATGGTAAAACATTATGGGAAGAATACACATGTTCACACCAATTTGTACAAAATGGGACTAATTTGAATGGGCTTATCTTATAAATCACATTTTCAGACGATCACACATTATTTGGGTACAACACAGACAGAATGGTTAGATATGCGTTTGTACTGTAATCCTTGTGCTTCAATCAAGATAAGATCAACTGCATATGAAGGAAGACATTCTGCATCAAGGCAGAAGTTTCCGCAAACTAAAAATAGCTGGTGTCACATGACATAAAAACACGTCGAGAGTATGTGTCCAGAACATCGATCAGTTCTGTTGTCGGCGGGCCTGTTTACGTTACAATTGAATTTTTAGTTATTTACAGATTGCTTTAGAACAATAAGGCTTCAAGATAAACGCAAACATAACTAGCTAAGACACAATGTCCTGCTAATCTTGAAAGAGACTGTAAATAAGTTGGTATATGCACGTTTTGCTTCTAGCTGAGATCCGTCCAGCTCGTCTTAGATATAATCGTTATTTATTTTTTTATTTTTTAATGTATGTGCCAACTTCACAGCCCTGCCTCGGTCCAGGCCTTCCCCGAAGGCTAATTTAACTAGCAAGCTAAAGCTGTTTTTCAGGTGCATATCACTTTACTATTTAAAAATAATAATCAACAACGACCCCGTTGAAACTCAGTCACACATTACTGAAATGCATTTCACGTATGAAACAGTGATAACTAAACTCTTATAACGTACTTTGTTTCTCAATAACACACATGTACGTATCGGGACAGCTTTAGCCGGCTAGCAGCTAACTACCTGCTCTGTGGTCTCGTTCTCGCTGCTGTAACAGCAACCCATGTCAGCGTCCGAGGGGCGAAGCTACACAACCCCGGTTCCCTGCTCTCCGTCACAAACCGCCCGTATTCACCGTCACCAACACACATTAAAAAAAATCGTTACTCCCGCTTGGTTGTTTTTACTTCAGCTTCAACGAAAAGTAGGAAGCTACTGTCAACAGCAGCTTCTCGGTCGAGCTATCACATGACAGAAGTTCCGGCGTAACAATACACACCGACCATTTCCGGTCTATGAGAAGAAGCAGCCGCGGCCTTCGTCACGTGACGGGGGACATTTCAAACATGAGTTATGTAAAATAAATATAGATGTATAATAATAAAAATAAAACGAGAGGAGCAGTGGGGCAAACATATACAAATACTCAATTAAACTGGAGAGATAAGAATAAAAGTATAAAATAAGTATTATGGGGCCCCTCAAAACTCTCTGTCATTGTATTGAACAAATTAACCTCTGGATGTCTCAGAATTTTCTCCAGCTAAACAAAGACAAAACAGAAGTAATCATTTTTGGCAATAAGAAGGAAAGAGGTATAGGATTGCCACCCTCCTAGACACAAATGGCCTTAAAGCAAAGGATACTGTTAGAAATCATACTCATAGACAGTGATCTTAATTTCAACCGAAAGCAATCACTAAATCAGCGTTCTTCCACCTAAAAAATATTGCAAAACTAAGGGGGTTTTGGTCAAAAGACTTGGAGAAACTCATCCATGCCTTCATCTCCAGTAGGGTCGATACGCAATGGGCTATTCACGGGCCTTCCTTAAAAGACCATTAAACAGCATTACATCATTTTATCCTATAACTCTTATCTTATCTGGCAGTAGGCCTACTTTGTTTCATCATTTTATCCTTTTTACTTGTATTTATTGTTGTGTGGTTACACTTTTCTTTTGTTTTGTTTGTTTGTTTGCTTGCAGAAAAGATTGATGTATGTATGTGTCTGTGTGCTTTCTTTTACTTATTATCATGTACTGTATTTCTGCTTTTGTTTGTGAAAATAAACTTGCCTTGCCTATTATTGTGTACTTGGGACTTTGTTTGTGTGTTGTTATAGCCTCAGTAAAAGGGTTGCCTGGGAGAATATGCTATGTAACAAGATGATGTATAATAAGCTTAAGCTTCAGGCTTTTTAGTCAATATTTTTGATTACTTGAATTTACAATGTAGCGTTTTTTGGGGGGGATAACAAAAAGTCCCAGTTTGAATATCAATATTTATTTTAGGGATCGGCTCCAGCCCCCCGCGACCCTGAATGCAGGATAAGCGGTAGACAATGTATGGATGGGTATTTATTTTATGATCTTGAAATAAACAAAATGCATCCTTATGATTTGCAGTTGTATGATTTTTATGCTCTGTACCGAGTAAAGCGCCAATTTCACCAGCTCTAGCAGTGTTTTCTCTCTATGTTCTTTAAAAGAAGAAACGAGAAATGGTAGAACATTTTGTGAAAAACAAACACTGCAAACGTTTTATCATGTTTGAGTGGTCTAAATTAATAACAGGTTACTGAACCAAATCAAACAACAGCAGAAGGGAACAGGAAACGACACGTTGCTACACATGTGGCAGTCTCCCTGGAAAAAGATGAAAGGGTCTCTCACACCCTCTGGCACAGTATGATGACAGAGGACCTCACACAGTATTTCTCCAACACACAACCGTTTTATGACTAATTTCACAATACGAACGGAAATGTTTTTCAATGCTCTTCATTCACACAAAAAAGGCTTTCTATTCCCACTACTTTCAGAAAAAGATTTAACGTTTCTGTATTAATTCCAACACATTTTTATAGGAAACTGTACTATATTCTAGAAACGTCTCTGCATGTTAAAGATTGAGCTGAATCCAATGTCTAGAAAGTGTTTTAATTTTTGCTGCCATTACCTTGTGTGCCCAAAAGAGAGAAAAGAACATCTTAAATATTAGTTTTTTGTAAAATGGCTTTAAATACTGTGTATAAACAAACAGACCTGATTATGAAAAGCAAAGGAAATATAAACAACAACAAAAAGGTCACAATGAGCTCGGCCTGTAGTCTTATTCACAACTACATTTTACAAACTAAAACATTAAAGATATATATATGTATATATATATATATATATATATATATATATATATATATATATATATATATATATATATATATATATATAGATTAAAGATACTTTATTTTGATTCAAAATTGCAACGTTTCATGTAATCCTCAGTAGCCAAACTCATGTTCATTTCCTCAATATTCAAAAGCAACATTAACAACTAATGAGCAACATGTGTGTGTATTTGAAAGTATGTGGATTTTGGGCTGACCTTTGAAAACATTGTTTTATTTTCTTTACGCAGTAAATCTATAGAAAACGAGGCTCACTGCATCGCTTTACTTTTTAAGTTGTGTGCCTCAAAGTCTGAATTGTACAACCCCAACGGCCCAGAGTGAAGGAGCGGGCAGACAGCGTTGATCGTGGAGGCAGGCACCAGTGTGATGGGTGGGATGATGGTGACTGGGAGGCGCCTGCCCTCTCATTAACCCCCGTCTCCTCCACACCTCTTTTGTTTACACCTACACGCCGGTCAAGTCCAGGCAGACGGAGCAGCACATTCGCAGACTTCGCTTCCGTTCACGATGTTCGCCTCGGCGCTCGGCTTCGTGTTGCTGCTCGGAGCTTCTCGAGCCGCAGACAGCTCGCCCGCTGCCCAGCTCGGCCCGCCGTCGCTCGCCTTCAGCTCCTCGGTCCGCTCGGTGTGCAAACCCATCCCGAGCACCCTGTCCCTGTGCCACGGGATCGGCTACAGGCACATGCGGATCCCCAACTTGCTCGGCCACGACACGCTGCGGGAGGCCCAGCAGCAGTCGGCGGCCTGGCTGCCCCTCATCTCCAAGCTGTGCCACCGGGACACCAAGAAGTTCCTGTGCTCGCTGTTCGCCCCGGTGTGTCTGCCGGAGCTCGGCGGGCCCGTCAGCCCCTGCAGGGGCCTGTGCGAGGTCGTGCGGGACGGCTGCGTGCCCGTGATGAGCGCGTTCGGGTTCCCCTGGCCGGAGATGTTCAACTGCACTCGGTTCCCGCGCGGGACCGAGCTCTGTATCCCGGCAACCGGAGAGCAGGAGGGGCGGACGGCAGAGGAGGTCAGGCACGAGGAGGCGTTGAAAGGTCAGTGGACGGGTCCGTTTAACCTGTAGGTCCTACCCTTTAAAAAAACACACTGTCTGAGTAAAGTAGCCTCCATGTTTATATTAATAGCCTTTATATATAGGCTATGGGCCTCCTTTAGTGGGCCTATTTACATACCTATTATTAGCACTATAGAATTCTACCCCTGTTGTAGTCACTCCCTCCATGTGCACTACTCCACTATAGCCCTACTGTTATCACTGCAGGTCCATTTCTGAACAATGCACATCATTTCTGACACAAAAACAAAATGCCAATATGTTAAAGACAAGTTTGGAAAGCGTCTCCATTATGTTTGATTATGATAAGTATTTGTTTGCCAGATTTTAATAATTACAATCAAACCTTTTTTTCTTCTGCGTTTCTGTTTAAAGACACTTTTTCAAAAATAAATCAGCAGTTCAAGGCTATAGTGTCAATCATGTAAGGCTTATCGCTTTTTAAAGTATTTTTTTTTTTTTTAAATGTTATTTATTTAAAACAGTTCACCTACTTTTTGGGCCGGCTTGTACTGTACTGCTGTAACTGACATGTTCCTTCCGGAGATCAATGAAGTTTTATTTAATCCAATCTGATGTTATCTTAAAGTTGTTTTGCATGCCTTGATTCTGGAGTTCCAGTTGAAAGACAACGGTCTCATCACTTCCTTTTATGATTTTTTTTACATCACCGCTGCAGACACCCGCAGTCATCTAATCCCCTCTCTCTCTCTCTTCCACCCCCCAGGGAGTGTTATCTGTGATGCCTGTAGTTTGGCTGCCGAAGGAGAAACTGACATCCAGGAAAACTTCTGCCTCAGCCCATATGGTGACAACAAATTTTCTTTAGAGCACGGAGCAGAATACAATACAACCCTCTGTAATTAATCCATAAAATAAAAAAAAAACACATTTTTCACAAAGCAGGCCACATAACACATGAGCTAACCAAAGAGGTTGTTTTACAATGCGTCTGAAATGGCACCTGTTAACTTCTCTCCGTCTCTGTGTCAGCGTTTAAGATGCGTCTGGGCAGTGTGTCGATGGTGGGAGGGGACCGTCAGCTGGTGCCTACGGCCCGCAGCCGCATCCTCCGGTGGGCAGGAGGAGGTGCGGAGAGGGCAGAAGGGATCGGAGGCGCCATGGCCCACAGCGCTTTGTGGCTACAAGAAGGAGGCAGCTGTACGTGTCCTGGATTAGACTCTGCAGAGACAAACCAAGACAGGGGTTTAGAGGAGGAACAGCTGGATAAGACACAGGCGAAAGAAGGAGGAAAGGAAGGGAAAGGGGCCCAGAATGGATGGTACCTGGCCCTGGCTCAGGCCGAAGAGGGAAGGCTGGTGCTGACTCGACTGGTGAGGTGGACCAGAGGGGACAAAGACCTAAAGAAGTTCATCAGAGCTCTCCTCAAACATTCTTGTCCAGAGCTGTAGACGGGGAGACACTGCAGTCCGGCCCCATCAACGCTGCTTTGTGATCACATGCAGTCCGTAACTGTGTCGCAACATCGTTACATAATTAACGCTGAATAAATACAATGTAAATGAACCAGATTAGTTCATAGCCATCTGTATGTCTGCATACCATGGCCACTTTCTTGATGAATTGTTCCTGATTAACTCAGAATGTGTCCCATTAAGTAAATCATCATTGAGACGCATCATTATATAACGATGACTTGAGTATTATTCAACATTCAGGTAAAATAGAGCATCATTTTAACTAAAGTTACGACTACAGGTTGATATATTTTAAACTGGGGTAATATTAGTGTGTTTGTTTTGTATTTTTGTGTACATTTGTGTATATAGTCAGTGTGTTTGGTAATGACTGCAGGGTTAAGGCTGATCTCATCGCACATTTTCTATTAATACATATTTGGGTTGAAGCAGTGTAATTGTCGTTCTTACTTTATGGATATTTTTTTCACATACTACCTTTTCTATAATTTTGTGTACATTAAGCATACAGTATAATCTTTTTTGTAATTGCCTCATATTTCCCGTTTATGTTTCACAGCAGCTTAAGGTTCAGTAATTGTATCACTCGTTAGGAAGTTGCATCAAGAGAGAAGCACTGAAAGTAAAGGAAGAAAATGTGAGTTGAACAATAAATCATGCAATTTATTACATTTATTTGTTCCTAACTTGTCTCATTTTTAAATATACTTTTTTTCTATTCAAACAAGCTTTAATTAAAAATGTACTTTAGTTTTGTTGAGTTACACTAGATGCTATTTCATGCACGCTTTCCCATCAGGACTCAGTCAAGAAGGAAATCTGATTCCACACAGACACACACCTGTTGCTGTTAACTTGACATATCCAATGTCTCAAACAGCCTCTCTGTCTCCGCTCCTAACCACAGTATGTTTTCTATTCTAAATATACAGACACAAAGCCGCCTGTTCCTCTGATCAAAAAGCACGTCAATAGATTTAGAGTTAGTTATATTACTGTCAACAGCCTGTTAATTGGAAATAATTACAGGATGTGCACTGTCATGCACGTGACACATACATTATTCACACCCCAGGTCTTTTACCTTTTCTTGCACACACACACACACACACACACACTCAGTCTTTCTGCGGCTGAAGTGCCACTTTCATCTTTATCATCGGCGCTGCTGCTCTGCTTTCCCACACATTTTAGAAAATAGGTGAGTATGTCTGTTGTTTGTGAGGGACAGCAATAGAGACTTTTGATTCAAAGGCTTTGTTATGCCATCTGTTCTGTTGCTATTCTGTTGTCGGTTACCGGAGGCAACAGAAACATCCAGAGAGACTCGACGCTCTCACCTCAGAATGAAAGATCTCCAAACGGAGCTCATCTTAAAATGTGTGGTTATTTAATTAATATAACTGTCAGTATTGTGTCAGTGTCATAATGATGGTATAATGGCCATATTTAGTATAACCAAATGTACCTACATTGATACATACATTCTTGTGCATTAATTAGAAGGATCCTTTGTTAGCTGTAAGTGATCTTTAAGTAGTTTTAATTCATTAATCCATGGCTTTGATCATTCGACAAATGGAATATTACAAAAGCACCAGACAAGGTGCAGAGCCTTGATATCGCAGAAAGAATTGTGGAGACACAGGAATTTGCTTCTTAAAATATTGATAAGATGATGACAAATGACACCACCTGTCTCTTCAATACCGGATCATAGCTACTAAGTGCGTCTGAGGCAGGATTTGGCTTTTAAAAGCACCCGAACATCAACATCAGAAGGCAAAATGGATATTGAGTAGAATTGTGGTGCTCAAAAATAAGGTGATTTGTTGACTGATACAGTGGTTCTTTAAAAAGGCAGAAGCACAAAAGTCTTTCAGTGAGTTGCTGGTTCAATATTCATGAAAGGTTAATTTAAAGTGTACCAAGAAGTATAAATATATCTTATAACAACAATACTCTACCTATTTTGTTTTTATTACATAACTGAGTATAGATATCTTATGAATCTACTTGTGTTTTTCTTCACACGAGGTAGGATGGTGTCTCCTGCCATCGCTCTGGCCTTCATTCCCCTCCTGCTGACAATCATTATCAGGTGTCGCTACTACTTTGTGCTGTTCTACCGGGCGGTGCTGGTCAGGATATGGAAGGACTGTATGACCGGCCTGAGCCGCGAGGAGCGTGCCTACCAATATGTCCTTACTCATGCCACCCCCGGAGACCCCGACAGCATCCTGGACGCCTTCGACGTCTGGTGCAGCAAGGTGGAGTTCATCAGCAACATTGGGCCTAAAAAAGGTGAGGAGGTCATTCAACCGACACAACAATCCTTCTATGAACTTGGTTTTACATAATGCTGTTTGGGGCATAGGGAAGATCCTGGACCGGATGCTGATGGAGCAGAGCCCTCTGACGGTGCTGGAGCTAGGTGCCCATTGCGGGTACAGCACCGTGCGGATTGCCCGGTCCCTGCCCCTGGGCGCCAGGCTCTACAGCATCGAGATGGACCAGAGGAATGCTACCATCGCTGAGAAAATCACCCGGCTGGCAGGGTTTGACGATGATACGGTGAGAGAGCAGAAACACGTTAACACTGAATATCAGGACTGAATTTGGGGAGTATTATACCTTTGAGACATTCGTGTGTCATGTTCTCCAGGTGGAGCTCATTGTGAATCCATCCGATGAGGTGATCCCTCGGCTGCGGTCCGACTATGGTTTGGAAAGGTTGGATTTCGTCTTCATGGACCACTGGAAGAAATGTTACCTCCCTGATCTGCAGGTGGCGAGAATAAATCATTAGAAAGAACATTTACATATGAGATATGAAAAAAGATTTCCTTTGAGTTTGCAGATGCCTGTTTTTTCTCCCCTCTGTTACCAATGTCGACTCCCTCAGCGACATCACACTGCCTCTGTGTGTGTGTTACAGATGCTGGAGGGCTCTGGTCTGCTGGGCAAAGGTTCTATGATCGTGGCCGACAACGTGCTGTTCCCCGGGGCGCCGAAGTTCCTCAGACACATTCGTAAGAGCGGCCTGTATGAGTGGAAAGTCCACCGGGCCACACTTGAGTACAGCAAAGGCATTAGAGACGGGATGGCTGAGCTGGTGTACCAGGGAATCAAGTAGACTACGCTATCAGGCTGATGTCCATTTTTGGAGCCGCAGAGGATGAACTGATGATGATATACCCCATGTTAAAACTATTTAAAGAAAAGTGTGATGGAAAAGATAAGTAATGTACAACCATCTGAAAACTGTAACATGTAGGTAATTATGTGATTATATCTCACACATCGCCCTCTCCTGGGTAAAAAAAGGGTGAATTATCAGGAAAAGAAACTCCCATTTTAATAACCCTTCATGACAGTAGTCTCTATATGGAAATAATAGCCACTTTTTTAAATTCCTGCCGTCACTTATCAAATAAAAGCAAACATATCAAAAGAGGTATGCTTTAGACATAACTGCCAAATAAAATTAAAAGACAAAATGATTTAAATATGCAAACTAATGATAATGTATTACATGTAAGTTTTGGTGAGTTTATAATAAATATCCTGAATGTACAAGTTCAATACTGAAGAAAATATTTGCCTTCCGGTGGGAAATGTCACCAGTACCTGTTCAAATCTTTCACGGTATGAAATGTTGAATGGCATAAAGAGGAATTGTGGACGTCGGCCTCAACCATATCATACATTTTATTGACACCAATGCACGTACCCCTTTATCAGAGCTGGACTTATCTCAATGAACAGTAAGTCAACCGTAATGCAACACACCCCTTACCTTACTATCATACAGGTTTCTTTTTCCTTTTTTAAATCAAGGAGAAATTAAAATGTAGAAAACAAAGACATTTTTTCATCAAAATGATTTAATTTAATACAAAAAGTCAAGGCTTTCAAGGTTGAGTGTATTTTGATGGACACCGTGTGTGTGTGTGTGTGTGTGTGTGTGTGTGTGTGTATTCATATTTCAATTGGCATTCTTCAAAAGTAACAGTTGCTTTCGCCGTTGACATATTTAAAACATATCAAAATAAGAACTGAACATCATACTATTTAGCAAGCATTTATGAAGATTCCACTGGGAATAAGAAAAGATTAGCAGCAAACACAACACTATGAAACAGAACTGTACTACATGGTGAAGAATCGGTCAGCCTCCTTCATAGGTAACAAATTAATCAGCTGACTGAACCATTGTTTTTGCTCAGTCAACTGTTTGGAGGCCGTCTGAGAAGTGACACATGACTGAAGATATGACAAGGTCAAAGTTCAGATGAGAGATCGCTGGGCTGGCGCTTAGAGTTTCCACTGTGTGGGTGTTTGTCCGACTGGTTACAAATACACCAGGACCGTGTGTGTGTGTGTGTGTGTGTGTGTGTGTGTGTCAAAACTCACAGCGATGTCCAACGACTTCCAGAGACTTCACAGGCCAACTGTAGCTGGAAATTAGCCACTTTACCCAACCTCCCTCTGAAGGAAATCATGATACAAGCGTTGCTTCAACTATATTCTTTTCCTGTTTATGCAAATAAAAAAATATATATGTGTGACAGACTGAAGGGGCAGCAGTCATGTTTTAGGTGGGGGAGTACAAATCCAGTGCCAGACTGCTTGATCGAGACTAAAATTGTCTTTTGTCTTAAATCATCCATTGGTCTTGGTCTTGATCTGTGCCCTCCATGTCCACCTGCCGGAAGGAAACAGAATAAAGACTATTATTTCTCTGCTTGGGGGGAGGGGAGGGAGGGAAGCCAAAAACACACGTCATGCCATGAAGAGAAAGCACCTCGTTGATCTCGCCATCATCAGGTGACTCGTTGTAGTCGTTCATCTCATCCATGTCCTGCATGTCTTCTTCATCTTCAGAGTCTTCCTCGCTGTCCTCCTCATCCTCGTCGTCCTCCTCTTCCTCTTCATCATATCCCGCCTGCACCACAGTAATCATAATGACATACACGGAATGAACCATCACTTTTCACCTGATTAAATAGCCGAGACGTTACCTCAAAAATAGGTTTCCCGATGGGCATCAGGTTGTTGTCCTTCTCGGCAATGCTCTGCAGCTGAGGTAGAGAGACGCATATTAACATGTGAGCGGAGAGAGAGAGAGAGAGAGAGAAGAGAGAGAGAGAAAGAGACGCGTTTCCAGCAGCTCGTCGTTTACCCAGGTTTGGTGCTGCTGCTCCTGCTGGTGCAGCTCGGTCTCGTCCACACAGGGTCGGTCAAGGTTGAACCACAGGGACTCGGTTATCCGGGGGAAGAGAGAGGGGAACAGCGTGGACATGGCTGCCGCACGGGGACAACAACACACACGGTGTCAACCAGCAAGCTTGTACCGGTCGGAGGCAAACGTGCCGATATTACACAGCAAACAACGAGTTAAAACCCGGGTGTACTGAAAGTAAATGGAGTCCTTAAATATGTGAGGTGATAACGACCCCGGGGCGATGGAGGGAAACCGTAAGTTAACGTCGTTAACGCTCGTTAGCGTACCATTTAAAGTCTTACCAGTTTACACGAAACTCTAAAATATAATATCATCACGTCCATGAAAAAATAACGTAACACAACGTGCTATTTTAACCGTAATTTATAACTAAATTAAAGATTGTGTAAGTACCTGCCAGTCTCTTCCAGCTTTAAAAAAAAATTCAAAACAATTTTAAACCGGAAACCCCTGGTGTTCCCCTTCCAATACTTCCGGTGTCTCCTAGTCCGGTGTCACTTCACAATAGTTCCGTCTGGGTTGCAGTGTGGTAGAGCCAGGAAAGTCAAGCAAAAACAAGATAAGACGAGACAAAATATATGTTTAGAGTATAATATCAGTGTTAACAATTTATGAATAAAGTAATACAAATGTTCCCTGCTTTGCTTTTACACATAAATACTGCTACCTTGGTAGCCTACATTTATTTTATAAATCAGTCCATAGATTTCCAACGCAACAACTGGATCTAATCAGTTTGCAATCGTTTCACACAGATCACAGAGAATGTGACACTAAGGCTGTTATCAAAGCAAGCCCGGTAAATCTAAATAAAAAAAATAAAACTTGAATACATTGCCACAATCTTCTATTCAAATAATAAGCTGCTGAAACAATTGATACGTATGCTCTCTGAGAACATCAGCAACGGTAACTTCTGAGATGCTAACTACATGCTTGTATTGTATAAGTTTACGTTGAATCAGGAGACCACCAACATAGATGCAGCAGAAACGTATCTTAACTCCAACCCTTTTCATCTTGTTATTAACTTCCCCAGAGGTCACACTGCCATTTCCCACAATTTAAGAGATAAGACAAACGTCTTTAAGATAGTAATAAAAGCAATTACATACTAACTCTCATTCCTGCTCTATCTCTCTCTCTCTCACACACACACACACACACACACACACACACACACTGACACAGACTTTGGACTTACACTCATGCATGCACAGGTGTATTTTTCTCAGTGTGTAGGAGGTGACCGGACCGGAGGAGCCGATTTGTAGGATCATCCATTCAGGAAGGATTCATCACAGACTATGACAAGGTACTGTGTATCTGAGTATTTAGGTTGGAGGGTAAGTTTCAATTGGTTTTAAATGAAGGAAGAAGGCATGAACAGTTCATTTTTTTCTTACATTCACAGTGTCTTTGCAATTTCTTTCCATTCTGTTTCTATGTTACATTCAGGATTACTGGTATACGTTTAGTTGAGCAGTGTATAATGATTACTGCAATTTTCTGATATTCAATCATTTATGATATAGAAATGGAAAACTGGATGAATGACGACATGCTATTATTTAAAAAAGGACATTTTTTTTATAAAGGTGTTACTTTGTTTTAATGTCACTAGAGGTTTCTGTGAAATGCATCATTGTGCCCAAAGCTAGAACCTGAACATACATGTTCCAGTTTGGCTCAGTGGGCCAATGTCCATCTGATATCACGTGAGCTCATTACATACAAGACCAATTAAAGACTCGTAAATACTATAGGTTTGGTTTGAAACAGTTTTACATGGTGTTTGGTTGTGGAAGTACTTGAAAATGTTATTACATATTACAAAATTCGCAAATAGACACAATTTTCTGGAACGGCATTTTTGTCCAGTTTGTCCCATAGATAGTTTGTTGGAATAGATGCAGGTTATATACAACACAGTTCAGCTTGGGCAGAACTGACACACTAAACTTAAACCTCCCCTCAAAAGAGAATGCTGAAAAAATAGAGGGAGATATCAAAACAAAACATTATTCTACACCAGGTTTGCCCCTTTATGTCAGGGCCATTGGCTGTGGAAAGGAACTGTGGACCGTATGGTACTCAGAAAATGTCAATTAGCAAATTAATTAATTGCAGTGATTTTTCACTTAATCTTTTTTATTGTGTTTAAAGTTGTGCAAAATAAGCATTTCCTCTCAAAACACATCACAGCCTATTATCAAAAATACCACACCTGGCACTTTCCTCAAGAAACTTGGCAATAGAAGGAGTCCATATTGACTGATTGGTTTGGGAGTTTCTGGCTGCAACCCAGGAGTTGGCTAAATGCAATTTAGAGGTGAGAAACAAACAGAATGATTCAATAAAGGGATTTAAACAATAAGATGAGCTCTGCTGACAATACACAAAAAACATTGACTACATTCTGTCAACTCTAGTGATGTGACTTCCGAAACGGGAGTGTCGGCGCTTCTCTTAAGTCCCGGATCGAAACGTTTCGAAACGTTCGTGCTGAAAAGCGGTTCTGAAACGCCCATGTCACGTGACTGTAGTTCAGTGATTGAAGGAACGCCCCTGTTTCGAAACGGCTATTCCAAGACGGGCAGATCCTTTGAAATACTGGCAAGAGCGACGTGCTGTCTTCCCTAATTTGTACCAACTGACTAAGACATTTTTAAGTGTCCCTGCAACAAGTGTACCCTGTGAAAGGATTTTTTCAAAAGCAGGGGAAGCGTCATCCAAAAAAAAAAAAAAAAACAGACTCAGCTCAAAAAGAGCTGAACAAATATTATTTCTGAATAAAAATCTTTGATTATTGTATTGCATATAACAATGTGTCATTTATTTATCTTTAATAATGCTTCTTTAATTCAACCTGTATTCTACCTAAATTAAGGAAACCTAAGACCGACTCATTTCATAGTGGCACATAATTAGGAGTTTTCTTTGGCCAGAGCATGTAGTTGACATAAGTGGCCACTAGATGCCACTGTAGAGTCAGGTTTCATATTCGTTTCAAGGCTTCAACACATACTGAAACATCGCTTCGAACTGTTTCGAAGCTTCCCTTTGCCCATTACTGGTCAACTCAAATGTTCTTACTTTATTTCCAAATAATGCAGACCTCTGTCAGTTAGATGGTATAAAGTGTGTGAGGTGTGTTACACCTCACCCTTGGGCAGACCTTTGGGGTGATCAACAATCCATCACTGACCCAAATCAATTACAAAAGACACTTTTTAAAGCAATGAAATCCATAGGCGAACACAAATCCTCGGCTAAGAGGCCTCTCACTGCTGCTGGCATTGGAGCTTTTAAATGCTTCCTCCCCGGGCCAGGTGCACCTCGTTGTATGATTCAGCACACCTGGGCAGAGTTGCTGGAGGGTGGGGAAGGACAAGCACACAGGGGAAGCTTGCAGCCGTAACAGGTGGACAAAGTACTGTGCGTGTCAGTGTCTTACTCAGATCGGAGGTGACAGGGCATTTGCTGTATGTTGGCTCTCATCCCGTTCCTTTTCCTCCCTATTGATGTGTGTTAAGGCCTCACTGCTGCAGAACCATGTGGGTTGTCCTGGCCTTGCTGCTCGCCCTCTGTAGTGGCGCTCTGTCGCTGGACAAACTCAATATGTGCATGGACGGCAAACACCACAAAGTAGAGCCTGGCCCCGAGGGAGACCTCTACCTTCAGGTAACACAAATGTCCCCGGACGTTGAGGATTGACATTGAGGGGAGGGATGCTGGACATGATATTTCTTTTACAGCATAAAATGACCCCTCTTTCCCCTCCCTCCTTCCCAGTGTGCTCCCTGGCGTGACAATGCATGTTGTACTGCCAACATCAGCTCAGAGGCCCACAACGACAACTCCAACCTGTACAACTTCAACTGGAACCACTGTGGCATCATGAGCGCCAAGTGCAAGAAACATTTCATCCAGGACACTTGCTTCTATGAGTGCTCGCCACACTTGGGGCCGTGGATACAAAATGTGAGTGCTGTGCTCCCGGTCTCTCTTGTATGTTTGTACTTGCAACACTAGATGGCGGCACAAGCACTTGAAAGGACTTGTCGGGACAGTCCACCCACATACAGTATGTCATCGAAGAATATCATTAAGGGAAACCAGCTAATTACATCCTTTATAGAGTGTTTTCTAATCTGCCCCAGTTTAATTTGTGGACACCATGCATAACTCACCTGACGGATCAAAGCATTGCAACTATAGCTGAAATAATGGATCGTACACACTGATCAGTTGTGTGTTTGTGTAGGCCGATGAGAGCTGGCGTAGGGAGCGTATCTTGGATGTGCCACTGTGTAAGGAGGACTGCCACGAATGGTGGGAAGACTGCAAGGATGACATCACCTGCAAGACTAACTGGCACAAGGGATGGGACTGGAACTCAGGTGAGTAGACACAGACAGACAGACAGACAGACAGACAGACAGACAGACAGACAAGTGGGAAAGCCTTGCTCTCATTCTTGTATGTAACTGCAGAAAACAAATTCATACTTTCTTTTTGCATACGCATTTACATACTCAAACAAAAGAGCCTCCACCTTTTACCTACTGCTTGTGCACGTTACCGTGCACTCTCTCAATCATGAACATACAAAGATCTTCCACCACTTATTACATTTAAATCAAATTCCTTTATTAATAAATAAATGTTTTAATCCCCTTTTTGAGGAAATTCTAGAGTAAACCCCCTTTTGAAAAGACAGCTCTTGTTTTAGGGATATGCTACAAAATGAAATGTAGATGATACACAAATTTTCAAGGCCAGAGAAATTAAAAATGACTGCTTACTATCTGTTGCCCTTTTGCAAAAATTATCTACAGGGGGGGGGGGGGGGGGGGGGGTTAATGGACAGTAAACTTTTGCAACTCTCTTTCTCTCTTCTCCCCCTTACAGGTGTTAACAAATGCCCTGCTGGTAGCAAGTGCCAAGTGTGGACTGAAGTTTTCCCCACGCCCAAGTCCATGTGTGAACAAATCTGGTCCCAATCCTACCTTTACACCACCCACTCCAAATCCTCAGGACGCTGCATGCAGCTCTGGTTCAATGGGACGAACCCCAACAGGAAGGTAGCCGAGTACTACCATAACAACGCACAGCGACAACACCAAAGCTTTGCCTTGACAACGCTACTTCTCCTGGCTTTTGCGTCTTTCCGTGTAATGATGTAAAATGATATATGAAATCCTCTATCTATTCTGTATCTGGAACATCAATAAAAAAAATGCTTTAATTTTACATCCAATAATACTAACCTGTCTCATTGAAGCCCCCACTTGCAAGTTAAACACAATATTAAAAAATCAAGTAGATGTGTTTCAAGAAATGATTAAAAAATCAGCGAATCTACATCCTGGTTCAGATCTGCCTCCGAAAACTAGAAAGACAGTCATCACTTGCTCAATTTATGTTCTGTTATGCAATTCTTTGTGCTTTTCTTTAATTATTTTTCATCAAACCAATGATTTCTCATATTAGTAAATCAAACTCAACCTGAAGAAAGGCTAGAGGGTGATGGATGGTCAACTCTTCATTTTGGAAACAGGGAAGCGGAGTATTGCTTTCTCCATCAGTATAAAAATGGCAAAACTGATAAAAATACAGACTACACAAAAATATGATTATTGTTTCACCAACATGGAAAAAGCCCAAATCAAATCTTTTTTTGTCCTGGAAAGTGTAGTAGATTTGCAACATGCCACATAGGCCAACTGTATTATTGCACAGCTCTGGGATGATATTTCTGTGAATGCAAACTATGAATCAGTTTAATAACCCTTCATAACGGCAACCACCAGTGAGGAAACAATATATCTGACCCAGGATCTGTATTGAGGGAAACATTTTCTCTGCACTGGGCCCCACTGATCACGGCATCACATGACCACTCTGGGCCAGCCAGTGGTTAGTGGGCTCCACTGCTTGGTAATTAAGGAGTTCCAGTCCCATGAGTGTGTGTGTGTGTGTGTGTGTGTGACAGAGAGAGAGAGAGAGAGTAAGGGTGTGTTAACATTTCTCTTCCCCCACCATGTTTAAGTGTGTTCACACAGTATGTATGTGTGTGTGTGTGGTGCATGCGTGTGAGTGTGAGGGCCGTGAGTTGACATACATGTGTGTCAGTGCCACGTCTGAATGTGGTCTCTCAGAGCTTTGAATACGTCTTGTGATTGGTTAGCTGGTGTGACATGGCCAGAGAGGATCTTGGCTGATCAAAGATAAGTCTGAGATGTATATTTAGATTTAGCTTTTGTGCACTCTGTACTTTCATAACCAAGGTCTGAGATAACCAATCGAGTACACTTAAAAAGACATAGCAGATGCAGTCGACAGTATCTTTGAGGCCAGTCTTTCCTCTTTTCTCCGCATGAATGCATAAAGCTCCTATACAAAGAGAGGTGGGACTTGCATGGGACTATCTCGTTGCGGAGGTTTGTTAAAGCCGGAGCTATAATTGATCCAACGCTTTTATTATAGCATGAGTACAACATGCTCTGATATTTTCCGTGACCAGAACATATTAAACTATTTAATCTGGGTTTGAATAACAGAAGATGCTCTCACCATGGCATCAGACATTAACTTTCTTTTTCACAAGATGCAAAAGAAACTAAATGTGCAAAATGATTTACTTTTAAGATGAATTGCTGACACGCCTATACAATCCCTCCATGCAGACATATTGTTAAGCCACATACTTTTACAGTCTTTTACAGTCAACTCATACACACACACACACACACACACACACACACACACACACACACACACAGGCATATTCAGTGTGATGCCATAATCAGAAATAGAACTGGGATGGCTGCTGTCCTGTGGCTATTAATACTCAACTTTTCTGAGGTCATTGGCAACACACACACACACACACACTACCCTGCCTAACCCTCTCTCCTCACTGTGTGTGTGTGTGTGTATCCATACCACATTTTAGGAGTCAGACTTTCTGTGGGCAACTAGAGAGAAAAATACAAAATGTGCAACAATTTCTAAATGTAGGCTTTTCTGCTTCCTGTGTGTTGCCAGTCTGGTCCCCAGGTGGGCAGTATCACCTGGAGGGGTGGTCTGGAAAATAAAAGGCTTGCCTCCTCAGTGGCAGCAGGTTGGCTTTAGTGAAGGATAAATATAATATATCACAATAGAAGTGTAGAGAGGTAATAAAAAAGGTAATTTTAGGGGATTTGTAAACTTTAAGAGAAGGTGAAGAGTTATCGGCATAGCTGCAATATTTATCAGTTCACTTTTTTTTTAACCAATACTGGTTAAAAGTGGATTTCATTTGAAAAGCCAACTGAAAGCTAGCCTATAAAAATCCTAGGAAATTGAACCCATACCAAGAACTCACATGATATAGAATTGGTTGGTGCTGCAACAAAGGAGCATAGTAATGCTTCACTCAGTGACAAGTATAAATCCTGCATTTAAAATGCTACCTATTTAAAAGTGCCAACGTTTTATGAGAAAAATGTATCAAAAATGTACTTTTGTAGTATCAAATGTAAACAGTCTCCTAATGACAATGAGGTTCAGAGTATTTTATTAATATATTATTATTATTATTATTATTATTATTATATATTAAAGTAAAGACTTGTGTAAGCTCTCAATTAAACATAGTGGATTAAAACACACAATAATTCTCCTTTAATGTTGAGTAGAAGTATACTGCATAACTGTATCAGAACTGTCCAGTAGCCGAGTACATGTAGTACATTTCCACCACTGCCTCCCTTCTCTAATATTTCGTTTTTTTTACTTCTCTTTGTGTCACTCCATCCTTTCATCATCTCTTTCCATCCACACCACCGTCCCTTTATCCCTCATCCTTCCTTTCCAGTGAGCTCTGTCAAGCTAACTAGACACAGACACAAACTGCGGGAGACTTTGCTCCTGACATAAAGTAGCTCCATGTAAATTTGTCGAGAGACTGTTTTATTTTGAAAATCTTATCAGGAAGAGGTTTGTATCGGCAATAAATCGGTCTTGACGCGGGTCGTCCCCGCTGTTGCTCCCCGGTCTCCAGTCCGGATTTACATACCCTGATTTCCGTGGGACTGGGAAGCGAGAGAGGAGGGTGGCGAGACTTTCAGGAACTGAGAAACAGCCGCAAACAGCGTAATTCAACAAATAAGTCGTAGCGCTGTCGTCGGTACTTTTGCGCCTCGGAAACCTTCGTCGGGATAACGTTCACGCAACTTTTCCGAGCTCCTTTCGGCTCTCAACGGTTCTTTAACTGGACAACTTTTCTAGTCTGGAGGAAGGCTGGGAGGTTTTCGGAGAAGGTCTGGAAGCGGCGTGAGTTGAACCCGGTTTGAAGGGCTGTGGCCATGGCCGGGGGTGGTGGTGGCGGGGTTTCTCCGTTGGGGCCCGCACCGCCAATGTGGTATCACCGGGACCTGAGTCGAGCAGCGGCCGAGGAGCTGCTGGCCCGGGCCGGGAGAGACGGCAGCTTCCTGGTGCGGGACAGCGAGAGTGTCAACGGGGCTTACGCTTTGTGTGTACTGTAAGTAACTTTATCGCAGCAAAGAAGAGATGAACTGTTTGCTTGTGCGTGGGGCCTCCTTTGGCTTTGTTTACCAGGAAAAAGTTCGTAAGACTCGCCAAGGTCTCTGTAAGTAAGCTAGCAGTGTCTTCGGGGAGTCCTGGGTTCATATTGTGTTATTACTCTGCCAAGCGACACGCGCTTTTAGAAGTCGTATGGACCTTCTTGTAAAGTTAGCTCAAGCCCGTGTAAACCAGTGGTAAACAGCCAAACACATTTGTTTACTTTCCCCTGGAAGTGAAAATGAGTGGCAAAGCGGGAAGGAGCCTGTCTGCCTGCCCAGCAGTGAAACTCCATGTCACACTACTTTAAGGCTGTCCCTGTCTGTCTTGTGTCTGATGTGGTCGCCTGCAGCGCCGTTTTTTTTTTACACGGCACTGAAACTGGATGGTGGTGGGAGGTAAAAAACAAGCATCCATGGGCTTTTAATTTGAGGCTCATATAAGATCAGTGCAGTGGTGGAGCAGCTGGCATGGCTGTGTTGTTACACATGCTTACCCAGGGCCTGGTCTTTGCCAAACAGACACCCTCATTTTACACAAGGGACATTTTGCCACCAACCACCTCCATTGTTCAGTGAGCAACATCAACAACCTCGCCACCTGCTGACTTGAGTATAATAAGCTGCATCCCTGACTGCCATCCTCATCCTATCCTTGTGTACACTTGACAATGACTCAGGCAAGTCAATGAACTGTGAAAAGGGATGTCGAAATTACAATTAACCACGTGACTCACGCCACCCCAGGCGCCCACACACACAGTTAAACAGATGCAGGAAATTAAAGCCCTGTGCCATGGCACTCTGACATTGACTCCACCTACATCCCCCATGCTGAGTCCTTTGTGTGTTTGTTTACACGTACACCAGCAGCACTACACATCATACATATTAACACCTAGAATTTGTGATTGAGGAATCTAACCTCCCAATGTAGTAGCCTACTCTCTTGTACTCCTATTGTCATTATAAGAACTCAGAAAAAAATAAGCCTTCATCCTGATTTTGGTTCCTGGTTTATAAGACGAATAAATACTATGGACACATTTTTTTTACTGACAATAATTCAGTAGGTCACTCTATGACCAACAACATTCCTCGCATCCATGCATCATCCATTTCCGGATTTATTCCCGCCTCCACCTCTCCCTTCCTCTCCCCTTTCACCTCTCACATCATGGATTGTGTTTAATCTCGGAGTTTCCTTTACAATATTTAAAGATTGTTATGCACCTATTGACAGGCTTTTGTCAAACTCTGCCTTAAAAAACAATGTTGTGACAGTGACATAACTTTACAAAAGTGTTTTCCCATCGTCACAGGTCACCAGATTAGTTTGATCTGACGGATACAAGCTGTCTGTCTTCATCAATGATATCTTTGATAACAGGGAGGCCCATTATTTCACCACAAACCCCTGGCTGTACAGGAAAAGATGTTATGGTCAAGCATTTGACTCAGTCTTTGGAACTTGTGCGTATGTTACTGAATTAAAAAAAAAGAAAAGCATTATTGGGAAGTAAAATCTGAATCACCAGATGTGCAAAAAGCTTCCAGACAGCTGAATGACTCCGTTTATAGTCATGACCCACAGTGTGTCGGCTGATCCCGAGTATCGATCAGATACCAGTGTTTAATTAATAAGCTGTAGGCTAAGTGACTGGGATCATTAATTTATATATTGCTTTCCTAACTTTGTAAAACAAAATATTACAAATAAATACAGATATACATGTTATTTATTTATAATATATTAAGTTGTACACCAACAACTCTGTAAAATAAAATTAACGGGAATTACAACTCAAGTGTAAACTTTTTCAATGCAGCAACAAAGTGGTCAAAACTTAAACAGGAATTCTAATTCCAATATTTAATGTTTAGTGTAAACAAATAGAATAGAATTAAATAGATTGGTGTCGATTCAATATCTTCTTCAAGATGAGATAATCATTTTTGTAACTTTTCTGTAGGGTTTGATGCAAATGTTTACAATCCTGTGAAACAAGCTCATTTTAAACCAGGCGACCTCTTTTAGGCACAGGAAACACAGTACGTGCCTAACTGTTTTATATTTTACCTGAACATGACTACTACTAGACATGGCTTGTGTGAGCTTGGCCTCATGACTTGCATACACAGACGTTTGTACTTCCGCTTTGGGGATTTGGACAGACGTGTGTTTAGGAAGTGTTTCCACTTGGCTGTTGTCTGAGAATAGATCGGTGGGAAGAGTGTTTGTGCTGGTCACTATACAGAAGCTGAGCAGCAGCAGTGGGTCTCCTGGGCCAGTTTGTATTAGGCCTTCGCCTTTCACTTCCTCTGAGTGTACATTTGTGTGTCTGCATGGAGACTTTTATCTGAATCGACCACTTTGACCAGCTTACTGTGTGTGATTTGTATTTGTGTGAATGGGCTGTGTATGTATTTGTGTTCTGCTTTACAGATAAAGAAAGTAATAATGTATAGCATTTTCATTCGTAATTAACAGGGCTGCCCCCTCCTTAGGCGATAAGCCAACAAGTCAGACTTTTTTGGCTTTAGTCAACTAAGAATTGCTGTTTTCATGCTGAATTGCTTCTCTGGTAAACACAAGAAATAGTGTTATTCTGTGATCTGTCAGTTAAATCAACTAATCGATCAGGCCCGTCGACACAATCACAAGAGTTATAGGTGACTCAGCATTTCTTTGCTTGAGGACAGCCCTTGTGATTAAATATGGGAAACCAGCTGTTTTGCTAAGGATTTCTCTAATCCTTTGTTTGTAATGCCGACATGAGCGTAGGTGAGGCCACGTGTTAAATGTTGTGTGTCTACGCTAAGTGTGACAACTACAGAGATATTGACCTATTTCTCTATTTTTCCTGTCAGGAAAATGTTCTTTAGTATCAGTGCAGCGCGTCTAAACATGTCAGGGTTCTGACATGGCCCTCTGTGTCTCTGTGTGCATTTTGAAAACTACATGCTAACCCGAGAAAACATTCCTCACTGGGAAGGCGTGTGAGTGGGTGTCTTGCCTTATGAAGTGGGCTAGGAAATATGTAAAATGTATACTTTTTATTTAAATAGACAGTTTCCAGGTAAATGTGTATACATAGTCCTATATATTTATCAAGGTCCTCCTCACAGTCCTTCCATGCTTTTGGTATATTGTAGTTTGTACTGTGTCTCGCTGCTGCACTCAAGGTTGATGTTGGATGAGACAAAAGAGACAAAAATGATACTCTAAGCCACGAGAACAGAAGGAGTCTGTGGGGCAGACGGACTATTGTTGTCAACACACACTTTGAATGCTTATGTCTAAACCGCTCTCTCTTTCTTTGTCACCCTCCCCTGTTTTAACTTTGCTGCTACTGAAACAATAGCAGTCACTCCACGGGCCCACAGAAAATCAACTGCCAACAGGAAGACAAGCACACAAACATGTCAGTAGACTGCAGGGACTCCCGTGTATGGATTCTGCACCACTAGACAGCCTACAATACATTGTGTTTTATAATATGACAGGATCAAATGTAGATATGGTTTCAGAGGCCACACAGACAAAAGGTGGTTCATCTTGCTGTCTGTGTTTACTGCCGCGCCATGTAAGGCAGGAGCAAATATTTACCAATATTTATTCAGCTAGTGTAATATGTAAATGATTTCAACATGGGAACTTCAGTCCTCCGTGTCCAGGTGGTTCAGCCGGCGAAGCGGCATATCATTTCATTCTGACGCAGTGTGTTCTGTGTCAGGATCCTTTGTTGCATATCTTCCCTTCTCTCCTCTGTGCTGGCAGATAAAGGCAAGAATACCACAAAAAAAAGCAACACAAAAAGAAATTGATGTATTTTTTTTGGTATCAAACCGATAAGCAGCCTGTACAAACACTCAGTGAGGAAAGAGTCCAAAGGTTAAATGTGAGAGCAAATCTGAAACACATTGTATTTTATTTCCAGATGCGCTGAATACATGTTTAAATTGACAGCACGACACGTTCTGACACAGTTTCTTGGCATGTCAAACTCCCTGTCGAATCCCCCCAAAAACTGCTTTATTTTCTAATGCCCACCCACTTTGCTACTGGGATATTCATAACTCCGCTAATCTCAAGACCCACGTTGAGCCCTGGAAAGGATCAAAATTGTGAAACCAAGTTTGGTGATCTGTGTTGACACATTCACATAGAAAAAGGTTTATCTGATGTCATTAGGCCCGTCAGGAAGGCTATGAGAAACATCACCAGTTAAAAAGTGAAATTACTTTAGGAGTATATTTACATCCAGTCCATGTTTTAGTTGAGTGTTAGAGCTGTGGGACACTGACCTGGAAAGACCGGAAAAGCAGCTGAGGGGTCAGGGCAGGATGAATTCCTGACATGGATCTATCCCTCCCTCGGTTTATACAGCGTAAACACACACTCACATACTGTAAAAGGCACAGTAAAACATTACCTACTTGTTTTGTATAAACTGCTCTGCTTAAACTCACACATGTGAACAGATGCACAACCATCCAACGCATGCATACAGTAAACACACACCAACACACACAAACCATAACATTTGCTTGGCAAATTGAACATTTTGTGTCCGGTCCACTGAGCCGACATGGAGTGCGGACATGAAAATCATTAAACTCCTGCATGTGGCTGCAGGCATTGCAGTCACGGCTGTGCAATCACAATGTCAAAGCACTGAACCGCACTGAAAAGCTCGTCATTCAATCAAAAATGTCATTTTGACTCAGAAGTTTGATACATGACTTTTGGTTAATGACTGTAAGAAATACTACAATTTCTTTGAGGAATTGAAGAAAGAACTACATCATTTCTTTTAATCTGTATCCCTCCTATCTCACCTATTATGATGTTTTATTTGTTTCTTTAATTTGTACATCACTGAAACCTCCCCATGTATAAAACTAGGCTCGCCCATGCTCTACAGCGCTGTATCATGCTACTGTAAGGATAATGCCCGCTCACAACTGTGACAGACAGCAACAGGTTGAAGCTCTGTACACCATTTAAACCCCCCTCACTCATGCATACACACGCCCCTATCCACTGAGGTCAAGTACAAGAGAGTATGCACATGTCACACGTGCTATTCTAACTTTTTGTTTCGTCTAAAAGTTGTCTCCTCTGTCCTCGTCTTCTTTCACTTCTCCATTTTTGTGTGTGTCATCAACTCCATTTGCTCCAACTTCCTGATGGTCATCTCTTCCTCTGTGGTGTTTCTGTCTCCGTAGGTTTCAGAAGCATGTCCACACATACAGAATCCTCCCTGACGAGGAAGGATTTCTGGCTGTACAGGTACAGAGAAGACACACACACACACACACACACACCACACTGAGGTTAAGTGGGTGTGCATGTGTGCAGCAAAAACTGTATTTTCTTCAGTAGCAGCTGGCAGGCAGAGATGCTTTTGTTGGCTCTGAGCTCACACACACACACACACACACACACACACACACAGCAGCCTCTTTGTGCGTTGTGCCCAACAGCTGTGAAGTCCCCGCCACCACCATCAGCCACACACACACACACACACACACACACACAGCAGCACGGTGCTTCAGACTATCCCTGCGGTCACATCACAGACATCTGTGTTCCTGCTGTATGATTTTAGGGATCTAAGCTGTGACGTTGAAGAGAGTCTAAAAGTCTAATTTTGCTCCCTGGAACTGAATATGTTTGGGAGCAATGTTTACTGAAACGGTTCTTCCTGGTTTGAATTATATTTAGACCACTGGGCCATATTTGCTTACACAACATTAAATGTGGAACAATGGGGGCCACCAGAGATTTCGATAACATGACTACTAGTAGCCAAGGAGTTTAGATGTTATTGTTATGTGCATACCGTGTGGAAATGAACGTTCCTACTCTTCCTCTGTCTCTTTGTGTATCCCCCACCTCTTCACTCTCAGACATCTCAGGGCGTGCAGCCTAAGCGGTTCAAGACGTTACCAGAGTTGGTGTCGTTGTACCTGCAGCCCAGCCAAGGTCTGGTCACCACCCTGCTGTACGCTGTGGACAGAGAGGAAACAGCTGTCAGCGATGACAGGGACTATTCAGGTATCACCAGAGCCCATACACGCCCACTTGCATAGTCAGTGATTGTCCCCCTTTTTGTCACATGTTAACTCTCCTATTCTGTGATTGGTAGATGGGGAGGATGAGAAGCCGCCTCTCCCCCCTCGCTCTGCCTCCACCTCCACCCCCCCAGGACCAGACACACCCACAGACAGGTACACAGTCCCAGAGGACTCTCTTTATTGTCTCGTTTGATAATATTAATGTGCAAGCGCTGAGAGGTAACAAACACATACAACACTGTTCCTCATTCACTTGAACTGTTTCTGTCACATGACATAAACACCCACACATCATGCAGTAAACATTGTTATTCTGTATATTAATATCACACATAACAAACACACTCTCACACTCACATGTTCATTAGCAGACACACACATTAATAACCTTCACTCTGTCTGTGTGCCCCCCTCTGTTTGCATAAAGGAAGCAACATCCCGTTAAATACCACGTCGGTCACGGTCGAAGCTCCGCTTTGATGAAGTGGTTATGTGTGCATGCATGTGTGTGGGTGTGTGTGTTGCAGTAAACTTGGCCACAGTTTCAACTGTAGGTCAAATCAGTGAAGCAACATTCTCCTTTCCGTCACATATGACTCATTGAATTATTCTAAAAAGTGATGTTGTAGTTGCAGAAGTTTGTGCGTCTGTGGTTGGCATGGTAGACATAAGTCAGCTGTATTAGAGGAAGTGTGAGATTCTTAAAATCCTGACTGCACAGATTCGGCGCTCACATACATTGCTGTCATGGATACGTGTTTACTGCAATTTTTTATACTCATCCTTTTAGGTATCAGCTGAGGGTTTAAAGATGTATTTATGACTATATATGGCGGTAATATGCGAGATATAGAATACAGCAGGTAAATGATGTACATGTGAAGAAGATGGTCATAATTACTCATTAGACTTTGAATTTGTTTTAGTGCTCCAGCAGCTAATGGCCTGAGCACCATCTCCCACGAGTACCTGAAGGGCAGCTATGCTCTTGACCTGGAGGCAGTCAAACAGGGAGCCAGCTCTCTGCCTCACCTCAACAAAACACTAGTGGCATCATGCAAACGCCTGAATGGGTAAGAAGAACACACTAGCACGTCTGTAGACGCACAGATTCCAGACACATCCTCTCTTGTCTATTCTAAACAAAGCTGTCCTTTTATATATGTGCTCGTCGCTCAATCGTAAAAGTTCACAGCCCGCAGAGCTGCCGGCTTCCACACATCTTTTTTTCCCAGTTCATTCTTTCTATTTTCTTAATCTAGTTATAATTCACCCCATTGTACTAATGTTACTTTATATATAGCTTTTAATTCTTTTTTTATTACATTTCTATAATTGTATCATCTTGTGTGCTTTGCTCTTGAATTGTTGCTGAATTGCTTTTGTCTTTTCTGTGGTTTTTCTGTCGACATTTGTCTTATTGTTGGGAAAAGTCAGTGATGTGGGAAACTCTTTGTACTCCACTTACCTGTATGAGAGGTTCAATCCAAATACAGATGGAGTGATTAACATTCAAACATTGTGATAAGCCATAGAAATGAATATAACTAAATCCTAAGGTTAGTAATCCTCTGTAAGGCAGTGAGTTTGCAGCCTTAACATGCATGCATCTATATGGTAAATATGTGATTTCCTTCAGGTAGATCTGAATGAAGTAAAATGTGGACCTCTCTTTCCCTAAATAGGGAGGTGGATAAGGTTCTGTCTGGTCTGGAGATCCTGTCTAAAGTTTTTGATCAGCAGAGCGCTTTCATGGTCTCCAAGATGATCCAACAGGTACCCATCTCTGCTCTCTCTCTCTCTCTCTCTCTCTCTCTCTCTCTCTCGGGATGACTTCTGTTGTGATATGACACTATAAATAAAATTGAATTTAATTGAATAAGCATTTTTATCAAAGCTGTGACACAATATTTATGAGAGTTATTTAAAAAAAGAAGCAATGTGTCTTCCAGACTACAGTGAAAATGCCCCCCACCAGTTCCCTAACAGGCACTTCTCTGTTTCTATTAACAAGTACAACATTTGTAGTAGTTCACGTCCGGTATTGTACACTTTGAACGTGATGTGTGATATGAATTTCCCTTTCACAGATGATGGAATACGTGACGTAATGTCTGTTGTTGTCTTAAGGAATGTTAATGAGTCTCGTTTTCCAATATATGAATAGAAATATTATCTCTTGGCATCACGTAATCAATGTGCTGCCTTCATTTGTAATTGCTGACATGACTTCAGTAGTCATCTCCACGCTGTAACATGTGGTTGTATCTTTGAATGCATTCTGAGTCATATTTAAATGGGCAGACCAGTTATGCAGCCTTAATAACAACTGGTAGGGCACCGTGTAATGCTGCAGTGCCTGTCTGTTGTGTGTTTATCTCATCCTTCATCCTCAGTCTTCTTTTCAAACTGCACACAGCTTACATGGGTTCTAATTGTTGTAGTTTTTTCCCTCCGTCAGTCGGTGAATCAGGGTGGAGACCAGGAGCTGGAGAACCTTGTGACCAAGCTGGCGATTCTCAAAGACCTGCTGTCCTCCATAGAGAAGAAGGTACACACATACAGTATATTCAGTCATGTGAAGGCATGCAAGCTCACACATGATCGCTTCGGCTCCCTCTCACTTTTGGACAAAGCAGCCATTTGTCCACGTGTTGTTATAACCCTTTAAAAGTATTTGCATAATGTGTAATGCTAAGAAAACTAAATGGAGAGGGTGTGCCATGTAGTTCATAACAGGAAAGTAATTAAATGCAGTGTTATTCTAGCCGCTCCACTTAGATTTTCCAATTTTGTCTTTCATCCCTAATTTCGAAGTAGACTTTGACCAGCCATGTTTATACGTGACACCATTTCTACTCCTACTTCATTTGTAGGGAGGTGCTTTAGCTGCCTGGGAAGGAAATTACCTCAGTGCAATCAGGCTGCATAACTTGACTCATGTGATGTCACTGACTCCTCCTCTCAGATCACATCCAGGAAATGGGAAACTGAAAACAATACAGTGTGTCTGTCTGTGTCTGTGTATCTTTTCTCTTGTGTGTGTGTGTGTGTTTGTATTTGTGTTCCCTTGTTTTGGTCGCTCTCCTCTTCACTCTCTTTGTCCCCCTCAGGCTCTGAAAGCTCTCCAGGACATGAGTTTGTCTTCGCCATGCTCCCTTCCTCCTCTCTCCATGCGTCACAGCAAAGCCATCCCCGTGCAGGCGTTCGAGGTATGGCTGCTCACACGCACCATCTACAATCTCATAAATCACACATTTTACCCATGGTTCTCTCCCTGCGGGATGATATGAGGTCAGTTTTAAGGGGGTAGCCATGATGTCATCAACTAAAAACGAACAAAACACACAAACAAACAATTTTGGTAGCCTGTATTTTGAGAAGGGTATCTGAAATATCTGCATTTTAGCAATTATCATAGCGAACACATTTATTAAGACACTCGATGGCCTGTGCTGCACGGTGGTGTAGTGGGTACTGTCGCCTCAGAGCGAGAGGGCGAGAGGCTCCCAGGTTTAATACCCGGATCGTGCCGGGGTTCCTTCTGTGTGGAGTTTGCATGTTCTCCCCGTGTAAGCGTGGGTTCTCTCCAGGTTCTCCGGCTTCCTCCCACAGTCCAAAGACATGCAGGAGGGGGATAGGTTCATTGTGTACCCCGCCTTCGCCCAATGACAGCTGGGATTGGCTCCAGCCCCCCCTTGACCCTGAATACAGGATAAGCGGTAGACGAGAGAGAGAGAGACTCGATGGCCTCAAAGTCAAATTGCAGCTATGGGACATTCAAGCTCTACTCCACTCCTTTGACAATTGCATTATTGTTTTGTGTTGATTTTTGTCTGGAAATCTGTCGTACAATGCTGAAACTCTAGGTTTAATTTATTAAAGGTTTCTTTCGAGAACTGGTGGTTTCGTTTCTCAGAGGAGACCCTGAACCTGAATTACAGTAAAGCAGGGCGTGAAGTCATATATTCCTCAACACACAGCAGGAAGTTTGTCAGCAGAGCTGATGTGAGACCACAGGAATGTGTGTAATGCACTTCCTGTGGCATTATCAGTCATAGTTTGTGGTATTTGTCCCTTTTGGTATCATAGTCTCACATACAATTAATACAAGTAAATGTGTACAGCAGAAATGTTGTCTATAGGTCATGATATTGTAGTTATTTTATTTTGAAAGTGTGGTGACAAGTCAACTTAAAGACATACAGAGAACAGTCATAATAACATTATGTAAGTGGGAAAGAGCAATAATTATCGGAACATGTGGAGAAATGGCGAGAAGGAAGATTTAACATATTAGCTGTCAGCCAAGTGGGCCTTGTGGTGACCGACTTTCAGCAGCTTCCTGTTGCACAGGAACACGATTGTGTTACGATAAGGAGATTTGAGGTTCAAGATGTGACACCTGATTCGCCCACTGACACGCAAAAAGAGCCCATCAGGGTCTAATGTCACATTTATGATATAAAGTATGTGATGAACAGAAATATTTTATGATATATTATTTTAGAAACCCGCCATCGAGAATCAGGATATTTTATGCAATCATTCAAATTTCAGCTTCTAGTTTTAATTTTCAACTTCGACTTTCGACTTAAATGTAACACCTATTTTTCTCTTTAGATGTTACGATTTAATGCTGCCGAAATCTTGTTTTGTAAGTGATAACAGTAGGAGAGACTTTAATTTTGGAGACCCCTAGTGGTGTGAAGATTTGAAAATATATACCTTTTGTGAATTCATTTTTACTTTTATGAATCGCCTCCAGTTTGTGTGTGTGTGTTTTTTAAATCCTGCTCCTCTGATGCCCTTCAGGTAAAGCTGGATGTTTACCTGGCCGAGCTGACAAAGATAGGAAAGAGTCAGAAGTACACTCTGTCTGTGGACGTGGAGGGAGGACGGCTGGTAGTGATGAAGAAGGTGAAGGACAGCCAAGAGGACTGGACCACCTTCACACATGACAAAAGTGAGAATTACACCAACACTCCATTCACAATGACCACAGATTTTTATGAGGAATTGGTGTTCCTCTGTTCTGCTGAATAATTTCCTGGGGGAAGTGAGGCACCCAGATAGTGACGTATCTCATCTTGTGACCAATTTAGTTTGTAGACAGCCATGGTTAATGTTGTATGTCCTGAGGGTATATATATAATCATTTTTTATTATGTTATTTGAGGTGGTCTGTGTTTAGAGCGAGGTGGCTGTCCTCTGCTACCAAACACTGTTGGGACCCCTGAGTAATGTGTCACTTTTAACTGCATCCCATCGTTTACATGTCTCTAATGTCTTTAAGGAGCCTCTATTAAGATAATGTTATTCATGGTATCTCTTTGTGATGCAGTTGAGGTAATTTGGAGAACTTTCTTTCTATCCTAATTCCTTTGTCATGTCTTTCCATTGTTTCCCTTCCTTTGCTTTAACCGACTTTAACCCGGCCCATCTATTCCTTGACCTTGCTTTTCCTCCCGGCCCCTTCCTCTTGCTCTCTCCCTATCGCTGACCTTCTGTCTCCTGTCTGTTTGCCTGTCTCAGTACGTCAGCTGATCAAGTCCCAGCGTGTGCAGAATAAACTGGGCATTGTTTTTGAGAAGGAGAAGGACAAGAGCCAGAGGAAAGACTTCATCTTTGCGAGTGCCAAGGTCTGCACGCACACACACACACACACACACACACACACACACACACACACACACACACACACACACACACACAACACACACACACTGGAAACTCTGCTTTGCTGTTTCTCCTTAAATATTTCACGTTTGCTGTAAATGAGAGAACTGTTAAGGATTAAATCCATATATATTGAAAACGTGTGTGTGTGTGTGTGTGTGTGTGTGTGTGTGTGTGTGTGTGTGTGTGTGTGTGTGTGTGTGTGTGTGTGTGTGTGTGTGTGTGTGTTTCAGAAGCGGGAGGCATTTTGCCAGCTGCTGCAGCTGATGAAGAACAAACATTCCAACCAAGACGAGCCAGACATGATTTCCATCTTCATAGGCACCTGGAATATGGGTTAGACATATATGCACATTATTCTTAATATTAAGATAATTAACATTCAGATCATATTCATCATTGATATATTTAGATATTGCTTGGAGATTACACTTGATGTATAATATATTTTGATGTTGCATTGAAAATGAATAAAACACAAATGTATCTATTTCCAGAGCTTGACTTAGTATTTCTGGTGAGAAGGATGTAACATTTTGTTCTTTGTGTGTAGGCTCAGTGCCTGCCCCGAAGTCTCAGGCCTCATGGGTGTTGTGTCGTGGTCTGGGGAAGACTCTCGACGAGATGACGGTTACCATCCCTCATGACCTTTATGTGTTTGGAAGTCAAGAGAACTCTGTGTGTGAACGGGAGTGGGTGGAGTCGCTACGTGCCATCCTGAAAGAACAGACAGAACTGGATTATAAACCGGTAAAGAAAGCAGATTTTAAATGTTTTTTCCCATAAATGTCATAGTTTTTGATTGCAATTGTCTTATTTTGTGCTCGCTCACACCTATTGAATATATAAAGTCATGAGGGGGCTAGGAAGAAAACGTGGAGATGATATGTTTAAGAAGGTTGGATGAAGAAGGACTGATGATGACTGATAGCATCTGTTGTTGTCATTGGTTACAGATCGCAGTGCAAACTCTGTGGAACATAAAGATTGCTGTGTTGGTGAAACCTGAACACGAGAACCGGATCAGCCATGTGGGAATGTCCAGTGTCAAGACGGGCATCGCCAACACACTGGGTAACAGCACTCAGCATTTAGTCCTCATTCTACTTTCACATTTAACTTCCTGGTCAAAATCTATAGGGAAACAGGAAAGGTGCAATAACAACACACAACGTAATGCTTGTCTTTAGACAATTACATTAATGACTGTTATATATTGATTTAGTATCTTTGTTCTGTCATCCCTTTGTTTTAGGAAACAAAGGAGCTGTGGGTGTGTCCTTTATGTTCAATGGGACATCCTTCGGCTTTGTGAACTGTCACTTGACATCAGGGAATGAGAAGATCGCCAGGTACCTGCCACTGTCCTATACAAACATAACTCACAGCTGTATAATTTCAGGTCTCACTCCTTCTAACCCTTACTTAAAAATATACTTTTAGACTGCGTCAGATATCGTGACACACATTACTCACACTCATTTACCTCTTATTGCCTGTGACACATGTGACCTTTGACTCCTTCAGGAGGAACCAGAACTACCTAGATATCCTACGCCTGCTGTCGCTAGGAGACAAACAGCTGAGCTCCTTTGACATTTCACTACGCTTCACGCACCTCTTCTGGCTGGGAGACCTCAACTACAGGCTGGATATGGACATACAGGTGAAGTGGAAAAGAGACACACATGCACAGAATGATGAAATGCAACAGAAATATATGACACCTCGTCTCTTTTGTTTGTGTGTTTCCAGGAGATTTTGAACTACATTAACAGGAAGGAGTTTGAGCCCCTGTTGAAGGTGGACCAGCTCAACCTGGAGCGGGAGAAGAACAAAGTCTTTCTACGCTTTGGTTAGGCTGTCCGTGTTTCTAGCAGACTTTCTTACTGTACTGTATTCCTCCTCTTTCTGTTCATAATGGTAGAGACGCTGAAAGTGTTTGAAGACTCAAAATTAGACTTTCAGTCATTTTTATAAACTGTGAGCGCTGTTTCTTGCACTAAGCTCTCACATAAATTAGATTTACTTTAAATACAACCTGCTGCAGGGAAATTGCTCTCATCATTCATTGTGTGTACATATAAACCTGTAAATGAGTCAACGCAAACAACAACAAAGAGCAGTTTGTTGGTTCGGACCTGGATTTGTGTCATGCAACGCAAAAAATGAATGCATTAATGAGATTTCTATGAATGTATGAAATACTACGCTTTGGGCTTTTCCTGCTACGAGTTCTAACAAGTGAACGTTTGTGTACTTGTTTGCAGGGGAGGAAGAGATCTCCTTCCCACCCACCTACCGTTATGAACGTGGCTCAAGGGACACGTATGTCTGGCAGAAGCAGAAGGCCACGGGGGTACGTTGGCTAACTCAGGCAATACCACAGATAGGCTTCCTCCCGGCCATTTCCAACAACCGATAACTGTGTCCTCTGCTTTTCTGTCTGTCCCAGATGAGGACTAATGTTCCGTCCTGGTGTGACCGGATCCTGTGGAAGTCATACCCAGAAACACACATTGTCTGCAATTCCTATGGTGAGAGCATATATAGAATTGTTATTTTCTTCAATTCAGTGATGCAGAAGTCCTTTTTTGTTGTTGTTGCAGTTTTATCAACTGGGTTTAGTGGTTAATATAATTGAACACTAATGCAATGACACTAAATTACATGCTGTTTTGTTTGTCAGGCTGTACAGATGATATAGTGTCCAGTGATCATTCCCCTGTGTTCGGTACCTTCGAGGTGGGGGTGACCTCCCAGTTTGTCTCCAAGAAAGGTACACGTCGATTCATTCTTCAGAGAATACTTCTATCATTTCCTTAGTTTATTTCCTCTTCCTGGCAATCACTCTGCTTCCTGGTCTGACTCTGAATGTCAGTTATTGAGTGCACAATTTAAATTCACATTGAAGTAAATAAGTAATTATGTTCTTGTCTTTCTTCCATCCCCACCCCCCAATCCCTCCTGGCCACCTGTTTCTGTGTAGGTCTACCAAAGTCTTCAGAGCAGGCCTACATTGAGTTTGAGAGCATTGAGGCCATAGTGAAGACGGCGAGTCGAACCAAGTTCTTTATCGAATTCTATTCCACGTGTCTGGAAGGTGAGAAGAACATTCCTCCACCTTCATTCACGCATACAGAAATCCACCAGATGTTACAGCAAAGACAGGGTTTCTCGAACACCAAGTGGATGTAATCAAAATTGTATCTGTTTCTTCTTTTCGTATCTTTCTCCCCTCCTCCCTATCTCAGGCAGTCAGTATACCTTTAAGCTTGAATCCATTTTTGACCTGTGCTGCATCCCCACCTCCGTCCACCATGTACTTTTGAATGAATTGCAACATCTTCCGTCTCTCCTTCCCCACCCGTTCCCTTTGTCCTCCCTCCCTCCCATCCACTCTGCCCTGCATTCCTCTCTCTGTCTCTCATCTGCAGAGTTTAAGAAGAGTTATGAGAACGACAGTCAGAGCAGCGACAACGTCAACTTTCTGCGTGTGGGCTGGTCCAACAAGCAGCTGACGACGCTCAAACCTCTTCTCTCCGAGATCGAATACCTGCAGGACCAACATCTGCTGCTGACGGTGAAATCACTGGATGGATACGAGTCTTACGGTACAAAGGGAACGTTTGTGTTTGAGGTGTGGCAGTGCAACTCCTTTAAGTGGACTTTTAGTCTGACGGGTGTCATGTGTGTGTTTCCCTGTTAGGAGAGTGTGTGTTGGCTCTGAAGTCTATGATTGGCAGCACAGCACAGCAGTTCCACACCTACCTGTCCCACCGTGGCGAGGAGACAGGAAATATCAGGGGATCCATGAGGGTCAGAGTCCCGTCTGAAAGAATGGGAACCAGGGAGAGACTCTACGGTAATGATCTCTATTTACAATGAGTTAACAAGCACCAATTAAAAGGAATCATCTGCTATTGATCTGCTATTTTTGTTGTCTTATTTTAGAGTGGATCAGTGTGGACAAGGATGAGACGGGGGGACCTAAAGGGAAATCCACTTCGGTATCCAGAGTGGGACATGAATACGTCAAGTCAGTTCTCCACTCTTTTAGTTTTACACTTGAAGTTGTAGTTTTATGGTAAAATGTGAATGTTTCATTATGTTTTGCACACATCCTTTAGAGGAGATAATTCTATACACTTGGCTTTGCTGTTCTGTATAATAAACCCATAGTCCAAGATGAGTACACTTTATATTTATATATTTTGATGCAGCAAAAATACCATCAGGTTGTATTTAAAAAAAAATGATGTGCTCTCGGTGCAGGCCGTCTGTGGTCCGTAAACAGATCGGAGAACTGGGAAAGGTTAGCGAGGAGGGAGAAAGGAGCAGCAAGGAGGAAACGGCTACAAGGTACTGAAGGATTTATCAAGGTTATACACACTGACCAGAAAATACACATGTTCAAGTTGACCACAAAAGATACAACCACTTAGAGATATTCTAAGACCAACAGTGCATTTTAATACAACAAAAAGTAAAAACATAAGTTGTTCCTGCAATCACCTGTTTTTGTGTGTATCGTGAAGGCCTAAACAGGATGCACCAGACGGTGATCCATCCATATGCAAGAACAGCTACAATAATCCTGCCTACTACATCCTGGAGGGCGTCCCCAACCAGTCTGCAGCTGCTCTTTCCCCTGAGCTTCTTCCATCTCCTACCTCTGCAAACCCCCAGGTGGTTAAAGCCCCTGTTCCCTCAGTTGGAGCTCGAACCAAACCCTCTTATGGGGCCTCAGGGCCCTCTCACCCACGCAGACCTATGATGGGACTCCCTGTCCGTGCTATTAGCGAGGAGGGCTCCTCAGAGGACGATGGAGGCGCCTGTGTAGCAGGAGCGCAGGGGGCAGGTGTCACAACGACAGTTGGAAGCACACTGAATCGACCTCCTCCCGACTTCCCCCCACCTCCTCTCCCGAAGGGAGCCCTGGAGATGGTCCCAGAGGCCCCCTTCTCCAAACCTCGCCCCCTTTACCCAGACCTAGCTGAAGTTAGGATCCCAGCAGCCAGTCCTGCTGCCCCACTGGCCCACGGAGAGGGTTTTAGAAGAGGAGGAGGAGGAGGCGGTCCAGGAGCGTTGGATGACCAGTCGTGTTCTGTGCTCCAGATGGCAAAGACATTGAGTGAGAGTGAGTTTCCTGGTCAGCCTCCACGCGCTCCGTCTGCACCGCCGCCTCTAAGAGGGCAGCCCATGGGTTTAGGTCTGGACGCCTGTCGCACTTTTCCACCCAGAAATGCCATCACAGAGAGTATCGCAGAGGACATGCCAGAGGAGGTGAGCACTGCATTTAAAATTCAATTCAAGCTTCTTTTTTAAATATAATAAAACGTTTTCAGCTCAAGGAAGTGAAGCTGTGACTTGTTTGGGTTGTTATGCTTCTTTCAGACCATCCCAGTTTGTGGAGCACATTTTCTCACAAACACAGAAGCTGTTTTGATCTTGTATTTAACCCAGCTCACTTTGCTCAGCATTTTTAGCATCTATTGCAGCCACATGTACCATTCTACCACACGATCTGGATCCCTGTTCTCTTATATTTTAATCATTACATCAAAGAAAAATAGAGAGAGCCCATTCCAAGCTAGCCTAATGTATATTTTGCTGTCTAGTGATTTAGTTTGTTCTGTTGGAGTTGTGACGTATAGATGTTTTTAGTTGATCCTGTTTCATTTCCCCTGCACAGGCACTTTGGGGCAGCAGCAGCTCGTCTTTGTCTGTTGGAGAGTCCTCAGTGGGAGAGTGGCTGCAGAGACTAGGACTGGAGACGTATGAGCAGGGTCTTCTACACAATGGCTGGGACGACCTGGAGTTTCTCAGGTGCATACACTCGCACACCAATCACATGTTCTGATTGAAAATAAAAGTTGCTGTCGATCAAAAAACAATTCAACAGCAAAATCTCCAACTTGTGCGTAAAACATTGTGTATCTACTTTTATTCTTTTCTGTAAATGGTTATTTTTAAATAATGCTTATTGTTTTTCCAGTGACATCACTGAGGAGGACCTGGAGGAGGCGGGAGTACTCGACCCCGCTCACAAGCGAATCCTGCTGGAAAGCCTCAGGCAGCAGCAGCAGCAGCAGCAGAAATAAACTGGTTGATGACTGGTCCAAACCGGCCCGGTACCACACCGGGTCCCGAGAGGCCAAATCTGAGCTGAACTGAACTGAGCTGGAACGTGCCAATTAATGCCAGACTGTGCCTTCTGAGAGAAATTGCACTCCATTTGTACTGTCAAAAAAACACTTAGAACCACCATCTTTTTTTCACGTGTACTGTATGTGTGTTGTCCTTGTTGTAGTGGTGGTCTTATTTAATGAGAATCATTTCAGTCCTTCAAGCGTCACTACATGGCCCTCGGCCTAAACCCTAGTGAAATGATGCGGGGGGAGATAATGTTAGAATTACAGACATGACTGGTGTCGAGGTAAGCTGGAGCCTTGGTGTTGTACCATCACTTCTGACCTGCAACGTCAAGCTAGCGTTACAACTTGACCCCCCCACCCCCCTCACTTATGGTCACCCTTTGAGGAATTGTTAGGAGAGCACTCGGTGGCAATGACAGCCTACAGGAGAGGAGCTAGCCCTGGCTAAAGCGAGCTCAACCTCGCATTTCTCAGATGATGTACTTTAATGATGATGTTTGTGCCACGGTTGTTTAAATGGGTGGCATTTATTGTCTCAGTGTCTCTGCATGTATTTATGGTTTTATGTTTGTTTGTTTTTTTTTTAAGGTTAAAGGGAAAATGGAGCAAAGCAACCAAGCCGGTCCCGTTGGGGGTTCACACTCAACACTGACATTTCAGCTTTTTTCCCTGACTCTTGCAGGCTGATTACATTCTTAGAAGCTCAGATGTTTTTTTTTGTTTTTCAGAACTTTGTAAGCATCCTTTAACCTTGACAACTGACACATGCAGCACACAGATTCTTGACCCAACCCGTATTTGGTTGAGTGGTTGAGAAAATCAAGTTGATAAGGCATGATATAACAAGTGTAAATGAGGTAATGGATGCTTTACCAAAGTGAAATATCACTCAGAAGGTTTTACCCAACATATTTTTCATGCTCGCACGTTAATTGTCTGTGAGGACATTAAATTCCAATTTACAGAAGAAGGCAAATCTTATTTTAGCAGCTGATAACAGAGGAATGATTGAGGTTTTTTTTGGTCACATCTTTCCTTCATTTTACTTCAAATTGTTTCACTGGAGCAGTGTTCAGGGAGTTGGTTAACCTAGCTAAATAGATGAATGATTATTGATGATTATTTACTAAGCCAACTTAATTTCATCGTCTTGGAGAAAGCATTTTTTACCAAAACATTTTTTCCCCTCTAATGCAGTCTGGGGATTTTTAGTTTTAGACATAGTTTGTTGTTGTGAGAGAAGATGTCACCTCTTGCTATACATTAAAAACAAAAGTCAGGTTTCTGCAGGACAGATTGTTCTCGGGCTGTTGTTTGCTGATGTAACCAGCAGGTGGTGCTGCTACTCCATAAACCTCATCAGTAGGTTTGATGCTGACTGGAAACTGGAAAGTAAAGACAGAAGTCATGTTCAGTGAAAGGAGTTGCTGTGAAAGGGGTTGTGTGTGAAATATATATATATATATATATATATATATATATATATATATATATATATATATATATATTACACAGAATTATCTGTTATTGTTCGCAATCCCTTTATTTGTTCTTAATTTAAATCCTGCCTCCTTTTCTTCCTGTGAAACTAGAAGCCAAATCAATAAGCCAGTGGCCTCAAAAGTAGAACGCTAAACTCTCAGTGAATGTGTTGTTGCATATTTGGGACTAAATATGTGATTGTAGCAATTCCATTCATGTCTGTCTCTTAATTATCCTTGTGACTCATCCTTGAATTATGTTGCTCACATGCGACCTTAGGCTCAGCCACTTGCCTGCGTTATACAAGTTGTCTAACTGTCTAACAGCCATAATGCAGAGGATGTGGATCTGCCGTTTAGCCTCTCAGTGTTCTGTGTGTGTGTGTGTGTGTGTGTGTGTTTGTATTTGTATTTGTGTGCATGAGTGGAAAAAGACATACCGTTGTTGTTTTCTCTGACACTCCATTTTATCTCGTTCTTTTCACGTAGTCACCTCTTTTGGTTATGTTAAGTTAATGTAAGTTGTTTGTCCATGTTGTTGTTTTCAATTAAAACCTAATATCTTTCCTTATTTCTACATTAGCTCATTCTCTTGTTTTTGTTGTCGTCTGCAGGGAAAGCTGAGAGGGTGAAACCATTAAAGGTCTGTGAGCTGTAGATCTGCCTCATGAAAGGAGAGAGGAAAAGTGTACGGTAAAATGAAAAGAAGTCACAGCCATTTGAGTTTTTATTCAGCCGTGGTGTAAGGAGCGTGTATACCTCCAGTGTTTGTGAGAACAGCTTTGTTAGTTTGTGAGGACTCCGCGTAACACAACACTCTTAATCACTCTGTCGCACACAAGAAACCAGAACACCAAACGCCTCATGTAGTGCTTCCATAATGTAGATTTATTAGAATATTCAGAGTAGTGCTATAACTTCTCATTCACTAGAGCTTCTGTCGATTGGTAGTTTTCCGTGGACTGTGTTGGTCTGTGAGACAGATGCTCCGCAATGAAATAAACCTGTAAAGCAACATGGGTGAAACCAACAAAAAAGGGCTACCTAATATTTATATTACTAATTACGGAATTTACAGTCACAACATTTCATGGAGCAGTTCAAAGAAATGTGTGGGGTTTCCTCACTGACATAATAAAGAATATTAATAAATACATTTTTTTTTTTACCCCCCTTTTTGAGGAATTTCTAGAGTAAAGCCTCTTTGAAAAGACGGCTCTTGTTTTAGGGATATGCTACAAAATGAAATGTAGATGATGCACAAATTTGCAAGGCGAGAGAAAGTACAAACGGCTGCTTATTATTTTTTGTTGCCTTTTTGCAAAAAAATATCAACAGGGAGGGGGGGGGGGGTTGTTAATGGACAGTAGAAAACTCAGGCAACTGTCTGCATCTCTGTCTCTCTCTCTGTTGCCAACATTTGAGCAGCTTGCGTTGCGTTTCTGAGAAAGTTGGTCTCACGTCTGTCAGGTGTGGGGAGAGTTGATGGAGGATAAAAAGCTGATGAGAGAGAGAGTCAGAGTGGGTGATGAGTTGTTCATCTGCGTCGAGTTCATAGCACAGACCGAAGCAACACACTCATTTGACCCGTCAAACAACATCTTCGGTCAGGGACAAAAGAGATGGATCAGTTGTGGAACCACGAAAACCAACAGTACAAGTCAGGCATAATTAGACGGACACATCTGTAGGTTACACTTTCTCTGTGTAGAACTGGTCACCTCTCTAAACCCAAACAACAGGGCAGGAAACTGCAGGGGCCTCAAGGTCTCCGTCTACTTTCCCATGCTGACTTTTTAACAAAGTGCCCACTGTTTGATTGAGAAGGGCATGATGGGACAGAGAGGGTGAAGGGGATGGGACCATGAAGCCTGGAAGAGGGGAGCGGGGGTGAGAGCGGGGGGGAGTCAGGACTCGATCAGTGGTAAAAGGAGGAGGAAGGGATGAACTGGGGAGGTGTCTGGTCTGGACCCTGCTGCTCTAATTGGATTTTGGGGTGCTTTTCTCCGATCTGCAAAAGAGATTTAGGGGGGGGGGGGGGGGGGACCCTGTTCCCTTCTGGTGTGAGCCTTGTGTGTCGGGGGGAGCTTAGAGGAAGTTGTGCTTGAGGGTGAGATTGAGTTTGTTTAGCTTCCGCGGCAGAGACTGGAGCGTAATGTTTAGATTTCTGCTTTAAACCCGTACCTGACCGCCATGCTCATCAGGACTCATGTGGCCGTCCGAGGGCTCTGCTGCAATGCAGCGAGTGTGGGAATGTGAGTTTGAACTGAAAAGAGACTAAGCATATCTGATGTGTTTATCAGCCAAAGCAGTTTGTGATTCAGCTGCACACACAGACACACACACACACACACACACACACACACACACACAAGCATCCTTTTAGTGTTGCACGTCTAACAGAGAGTCTTGAGTTTGTTTTATGTGAGGAAGAGGAGCATGGGCAGAGTTTTTAGGGTGACAACGATGAAGTCATTGCAGGAAAGAAACGGCTCAAGCCCAGAGTTTTGCAGCTGCGTTATATTTTGGTGTGAGAGTTGGTGACCAGACCTTTTAGACTTTATTAACTGAGCTTTGAATCAGTTTGACAGGATAGTTTTTAAGAGAAGAACCGAGGGCCTACAGCAGACTACACCCGTGGATTTGCTGTTTTAATGGGTAAGTCCTGACTCTCAACAAAAGCTAGAAACTCCTCACTCTTCCAGTAGACGGCACAATGTCTGTTTCTGATTTCCTCTTCCTCTGTGCTTCAGAACAGGTTCGTCTTGATGCCGGGGTTGGGTTTTCTGTGGAAGGAGGACAGGACTCCGGCAAAGGGCCCGGTCATACTGTCCGCCGGCTGCCAGGCCTTCAGGATCTCCTGAGTCTGGGCAGCAGGCTGGGCCACGGCGGGGTTGGACGGCCCCAGGCTGGACCAGCTGGGCGGCTTCAGGCCCTGCAGGACCGGGGAGCTGGAGGTGTTGACGTAGCCGCTGTTGACAGGAGCCGGGCTGGGGCTCAGGCTGGCGGGGCTGCCCATGTTCCCGTTGGCCGAGCCCGGCAGCGAGGCCGTGCTGTCGGGCGTGGGGCTGCAGGTGGACTCTTTGGACTCATCGTCGTCGGATGAAGACCTCAGCTCTCCGCCCTTCTTCCCCCCGGAGCTGCTGCCGGAGCTGCTGCCCGTGGTGCCGCCCGAGCTGTTGGCTTTGGCGTTGGCCGCGCGCTCCTGCTTGCGGAACTTCGCGCGCCGGTTCTGAAACCACACCTGTTGTTGAAAACGGGGGGAAATGAGTCAGGCGGGGTTCACCAAATGGCACGCGACGACTTAATGAACACCTTTCACGTGCTCGCCCCCGTGTCTCACCTGCACTCGCGCCTCGGTCAGGTCTATCTTCAGCGCCAGCTCCTCGCGGGTGTAGATGTCCGGGTAGTGCGTCTCGGCGAAGACCCGCTCCAGCTCCTTCAGCTGGGAGCTGGTGAATGTGGTCCGGATGCGTCGCTGCTTCCTCTTCTCGTTCAGGCCGGAAGGGTCCGAGAAGAACTTGTAAGGGACTGTGGGGGGGACATTAAATGCAACATTTAAAATGGTTTAACTGGCCAGGTTTGAGGCCCTGCGTAAATGTAGCAGGACTCGTCAAAAATACGTTTTTAAAAGAAGAGACAGTGTTGTACGGTAGGCCTAGTTACTGCTTCGTATAAGGCGTATTGATTTATGAGTAAATGTCCTGCATTGTGTTCAGAGCCAATGAGACAAAATAGGCCAAATTATACGCAAACCCTGGAAAGGCAATGTTGATTTTTTTGCGCCTTGTCAACAGGTCTATACAGGATTTAAACCAAACTTCTACTACTTAATAAATTCAGTATAAACATAATGTCAGTTTGCATCTTAAATTTATTTTGATTATTTTAAGTCCCGACGATCTAGAAATAATTGGACACGATCAGGTGTATAACCGTTCGGTGGGCCGAGGCTGTAGCAACAGGTGTGTTTCTGTCATTTGTCAATGTTGATTTCGATGTTTTAAATTATATATGTATTATTATAATAATTCTTATTATGAATGTAATTATTATTAGTAGTATTTGCCTCGACTATTGTCCAAATTATTATAGAATACAATAATTCACCTTTAAAAACATCTTCGATTTGTAAAGTAATAATTGAAAAATGTGAACACATTACATTTAAATTATTACTTTGATTTAACATGCAAATGTATTTTTGTGTGTAACTCGTGTCATTGTGAATCATGAATGAAGTCTATTATACAAATCCATTTAAAACCATTTCATCCTGCTTGATCGTCATCAATAACGAAAAATAGAGTTTGACTATTAGATATTTTCTTTCCCTCTTGTTTTTTTATAATGTCCATAATGTAATAATGGAGACGACTAAATGTAGGCCTTTAGCTTCTATAACCTTTTTAAAGCCAAATCAGCCTCATCCTATCGTACTTCTTTCTGTCCCCGCAGACCTCCAGAGGAATGACACAAGAGGCCGCCGTACCTGAGGAGTAAGGTGTGGGCTGGTGCTCTCGCAGGGCTCCCAGGGTGCAGCTGGCCGTGCTGAGCGGCGTGCATCCCGGGTTGGAGAAGGGTCCGCTCCGGATCGGGTTGTACTGGAAGGAGCTGGCCTGGCTGCACGAGCTGAAGTCCGCGTAGGCCGACGCTTCCATGGCCGCCATGCAGGAGTCATAGGAGTTCAGGTAGGAGTAATCCATCTTATACATGGAGATGAGCCGGTGCAAACACCGGTCTGCAAACCAACAAAAAAGGCGACGAGGCGAACAGTAGAGAGGCTCGCGTGCTTTCTTTTATTTTAGGAGAAAGGAGTGAATAGTGTTCAAACCAGTCAGAGGCGTCTGTCTCCCCAGTATCTCCCAGGACTCCGGAACTTCTCTCGGTTTTACGGTGTGGACTGTCTCACTGCCACGCAGCTGTTTTCTTGTTTTGTGGTAAATAATCCAGATGTGCTCTCGTCTCTCTACGGCTCCTCACTCTCCTCCTTCTCTCTCTCACTCTTCTGCTCCTCTCTTCGGGTCTCCTCGTCGGGACTGCTCTCTCTGCTCTCGCGCTCCGTTTGACAGCGCGCTGCGGCTCGTGCGCTGTTTATAATAAACTTGGCAGAGCGCGAGACAATAGCGAGGCGGTGGTCTAGTTTCCATGACAATGCCACCATGTGAGTGAGCGTGGACACGGACGGCCCCCTCACCCCTCCCGCTGCTCGCTGCACCGCCCACGCGCTCCACTGCGTCGCGAGCTCGCAGGTGTCAGCAGCAGAGTTAAATCGCCATACTGGAGAAAACAAACAAACCACGGCTGCTTTATTTAAAACATTTATAATGTCGGTGCTTCTTTTACGGGACGTTCGTAATTAGCCCAGTCTCTCAGTGCAGATGTGACCAAATGCCGAGATTCACGTTCCTTTTAGATGAATCTCCAAACTGCGTTATCGTGAGCTTATTCGGCTCACAACGTACATTTTCAGCCAAGTCAGGCACTTATATGCGTATTGTCTCCCCTTGACACACGAGGCCTGCAATGTGCTCTCATTTCACACTATTATTGAAGAATAAATGCGAGCTGTAATTCAAGCCTAGCCAATAAGAAAGCAACCCACCAGGCTGGTAGACTGTAAAAGTGCTCATAAGGCAATAAGATAGAGATTAAAAACCTGAAAAAAAAACCTGAATATGAAGCAGCAATATTTGTCCGATATTGGAGGCAAGAGAAAACACACACACGCTCGGGATAGGCATGATTTTGTACTTCTAGGAGTCTAATATCTCTTTCGTTTTTTGCGATGTCCTATAGGATTACTTAATGATGCAACAGTTATTAATGTGACAAAGAGACAAAAGCATCTCGTGGATCACCAAAATAGTGCTCAATGGTCAGCGTGTTTTCGCTGCACCTCACACGGCTCGTGGAAACCAGTGAGGCTCCGAAGTCTTTATGTGGGGGGAAACGTCCAGATGTGACGGTGATTGGCGAGATTAAAAGCTCTGATTTGATTCCGATCACTTTTACGGAGATGTCATCGGCGCGAGCGTCACTTTGACGTATAGGACTAGAGAGGGAATTGGCTGCAGAGACAAGTGAGCAACCACGACAGGCTAACCGTAAACGCATTGACGCTTCAGAAATTGGTTTAAGTTTATTGTTCGGTGTCATACAACGTGATAAGTCGTATCCCACACGGCCCCCGTCGCACACACACACACACACACATGCGCGCGCAGAGGGCTGCACACCGGCAGGCAGGCGCGCGCGCTTCATGCAGTTTCCGAATCGGCGCGGCTGTATTTCAGGCGCCGTTTATCAAATTAACAAGCGTTTTATTAGTGGACACATTTCACCGAATAATAGAAAGCCACAAACCGAAATTTCGTTTTACGCGCACGCGACACATTAATTACGTTTGGGCTTGTGTGCGCGCGCTCTCTGTTTTTTTTTTTTTTTAACCAGAGGCTGCGTGATGATGCTCCTTAATGCCATTAACCCGGCGAAACGCGCGCGCATGCGTGCATTTGTCGCGCTCACCCGTTAAACTACAAATAAGTACAAATAATGCGATTTGTTTCAAGCGTTCATCGTGCGGTTGGTGAGAGCTGGTGGGTGTTTTTGGGCCAGGGCGGGGCGGCACGCGGTGCGCCTGTTGATACAGCTGCGGTGCCGGTTGAACGTCACTCACGTCTGTTGCCGCGTCCGGGTCGGAGGCTCAACCAGGCCGGACGCAAGAGCCGGGACTGAAGCCGTCTGTAATTAAGTCGAAATGTAAATATTCCACCGACTGGAATCAAATGCAATGAAGATGCGTCATTATTGGTTCAAAGGTCATTTGAATTATTTATTTCTAATAGTTAGACTCGAGCTTTTGGTCGAGTTTAATTGTAACAGACTTTATGTGTTGTCACAAATAACTTAAAAAATAAAAATATTAGGAAAAACAAAATTCCATGCTCCAATTTCGAAGAAAAATGGGGTTTTGCATGTTAATCGTCTGCACCTTCCTTTCTATGAGATCACGTCAAGTATTTCACTTAATATTAATATTATTATGTTGCATTTTATAAGGTCTGTTCTGCTGTTATAAAATTGCTTTACACCCAGAAAAAAAATGCTCGTGAACAGATCTAACGCAGCCATCCTAAAATCACACCCGTACTGCAACATCGATATAGCATAAATACCGTTGATGTCTGTGATCCCACTTAAAATAAATATCCATTTTTATAAGCCTGGTGATTTGACCCGTCAGCTCCCTGAAGGCCACGCCGTCTGTTGTGTGTCCTTCCTCCCGTCTGCTGGGTTCAGAGGTGAGTTTACCGATAAACTTAAACTGTTTCAAAGTTAAACTCTCAGGGCCGTTTGTGTTTCCCAAAAAAGAGCAGCCAGGAGCGACCCTAGCTCTCCTACATTTAGGCATTTCAACTTTAATCCCTTCAAAGACGGGACCTTTCTCTTCCAGGCCACTAATCCGCCCATAGTGCTCCGGCGCAGGGGGAGACTTCTCCACTGCGGAGGCTTTAACTTTGGACTTTTACATTCATGGGGCCATTTGACGGAAACAGTAACGGGGATCTGTTGCATTCATGACGTCTGAGTCAACAGTGGGGGGCACAATGGTCCCCTAGAGGCTCCTGAGGGCCCCTGAGAGAGGAGCCACGACTGTGGGGATTATAGGCCCATGGAGGACTGGCTTATTAGGGGGGAGAATCTCGTGGACGCACTCAACATCGGCCGTCCGTTTCTAAATCTAGAGTTATGATTGAGTTGACATCAAAGGATCAATTCGCTTTTTCACCGATCAGAGTCGGTCGTTGGTTTTAAAGCTGCAGCATCATTATGCGATATTAAAACACAAGGCTGGCAGGAGACAATACCTAATGATTAAGGCCATTAAACAGTTAACCACACCTGGGTGTAACGAAGGAATAATAAAGGATATTTTATTATAATAAAACTAAACTAAGTATTTTGTTGTCGTCGTTTCCATTGATCAACGAATTTCTGCTGCATAACTGACTATAATAACCACATGTAAAGCCTGAAGCATTTTTTTTTATTGCAAAATGGATAATTAAACAGCACCAGGCCTTGTATTCACACCCTGTAACTACCCCCAGTCTGCCCGGTCTTATTTCAAACACGAAAGGATCTGCGGAGAAAGTCCTAATTACATTCTCAACATCCGGGCCCTCTCTGCTCCTGTCTTCCACAAACACCGTAAGTGTTTGTGATCTGCGGGGCCGCATGCAGATCGACCTCATCGAGCAGTGGGGTAACTTGTGGCGTGGGTGGAGGAGAGGCTGCGATATGATGGATGGAGAGGTGGAGAGCTGTGTGCGGATAGAGACGGGGGATAAGGGACGAGTGAAAGATGGGACAGCGGCGACACTGGTGTGAAGAAAAGCCACGCGGGAGGCCCCCAGACCGGGATCTGCGCCGTGACTCTTGGTGGTGGTCTGCGAACCAAGTGAAGCTGTCAGTCAGGGAGAGAGAGCTCCATCCATCATGGAAGCTCAAAGAGGAGCACGTCCCGTGCGTCGAGAGGCGTTTTCCTGCTTGTGGAAGCGGAGGCGGCTATTGATCCTCTTTGTCGAGATTTGTAAATTAGCCCAATATTAAGTTACTATACTTTTTTTTTTTGGTAATATATTTTATTAAGACTTAATTGACGTCAGTGCCACTGATCCGATCATCCTAGCGCGCGCACCCTCCCCCCCCCCCCCAAAACACACACACACACACACAGTCAAACAGCTGATGGTTGCTATGCAGCTGCTGCAATAAAGTGTAAAGAAAAAGAAGAGAGGAAAGAAACACAGAATATATGACAATATAACGAATTAATCCTCCACGCTGCTTGATTTATTCTGAGGTTAAATTTCAATTAAATAAAAAAAAAAAACGCTATATTACAAAAAAGACATACTACAACATCTGCAAACTTTTTTTTTTTTTTTTTTTTACAAAACATTAAATTTGCTACATTTTGGCGTTTTAAAATCGCCTTAAAATCCTTATAAATTGTAGTCCGATAATAGATTTACATAATAATTGAATGTAGATTTTGCAGTTTGTTTTGTGATATGGTCTTTCTCTATTAATTATTAAACAATAGATTAAATCAAATTGACTGACCATTAAAATGATTTGCCACATGGGCATCATGTTTTCTCCTTTTGAATTTTGATGTTCTGTATATTGAATTATTGGACCTTTAGCCACAATGACAGACATGATGTGGACAGCACGAATAGTAGGATATCGGGTTATGAATGAGTCCCCTAATGCTCAGTTAATTGCCACCTGTGTCTTTTTTACTTGTGCGTAAAAGGCTGATTGAGTTCTCTCTCTCTCCCTCTATCTCTCACACACACGCACACACACACACACCACACACACCACACACACACACACACACCACGTGCATAATACGTATTTTCATTGTTACATGTTTGGTTTTAGCATACTTTTGGCTTCGAGGTGGCAGGTCAGTGGGCCTATATTATTGACATAGTCTTGATATTCGTAAGGACTACTTTTTTCTACCATTTCATTATCAGATCTATACTTCTTTTGCCTTCGCTGCACACCATCCTCCATTCCATTGACTAAACCCACCAGGCCAGCGTGATCTAAACAGCCGAGGAGCTGCCTCTCCACCTGCAGCGTCAGGGAAATGTGTCGTGTCATCGCCTCTCTTAAGATCCTCTTCCCTCTCGGTGAATTTGATTGCGCATAAAATAAAATCAAAAATCAAAGAGCCGTGCCGTTAACGTCGGCCCTGCGTCTCTGCAGCCGCAGCAGCCGCAGCAGCAGCAGCAGCAGCAGAGGCTGGCGGCGCATTTGATTTGGCCGGTGATGGATGAGAGACGGTGGAGGAGGGAGGAGGGAGGGGGGCGGTGGGCCAGGGCGGCCGGGGGTCCCGTCGGTGCGCCTGTCCCCGCATTTCAATCCCAAATTACCGGAATGTGCCGTGACGCTCCGGCTCGAGACGACAGCGCGCATCTAACCGGGTTAGAGACGAGCAGCAGCACCCAGTGTGGTTACAGCCAACTAATCACTCAGTGCTGGTAGTTCAAAGAATATAAAATAAAACACTGATACAACTATACCCATATCTTAAAAACCAATATCATTAGGTTTCAGTCTAATAATGTGCCCTTTATGTGGGTCAAATATAAGTGGTTAAAGGCTTTATAATACATAACGAGCCTGGTGAGATATTACAGAGTAAACCATCCGAACATTGAGAGGAAATGTATGTAATTAAATCGGCCTGTGAAGGATTTAAAAGCCCATCATAAGCACCGATTTTCCATGTTCAAAACATGAAAGACTCCAGTGAGTTTGGCCCAAGTCCACGTGTTTAAATCAACTAATTATTAGCAGGTCGGATCAAAACGTGAATAGCAACACAGTCTAATGGGGCGAAAATAATTGTCCAGCACAAAGGCTCATCCAGGCGGGATTTATTTTGGTCAGTTGCCACAAAGTGTGGCAACATTAATTTTAACCCATCAAATTAGACTCCCGCTAATCTGGGTCCAGTCTAACATCAATTCAACATGCATTCATCAGCTGGGATATGACGCAGAGCAGCTGCGGTTATTTACATGCTGCTGCATCTCTCCGCTGCGGCACCAGACCTGTATTATCCTAATGGAGAACGGCATGTTACTTAAAAAAGAAGCTTTTTAGGATAAAAACCCACACACACACACACACACACACACATACACAGGTCCCGGGAGACCCACGCACACACGCACACGCGCGCGCGCACGCACCACAGCTGGAGCGGCGAGGGGATGGCCGCGCGCAGGAGAGCTTCTCCAAACACGCTAATTAGATCTCGAGCTCTGGCCCCGCGCTCTGAAAGCAGCCCAGCGGCGGGGCGCGCGGAGCTGTGGAAAGTTAATTGAATTAAATTCCCTCTAAACTAATTAGGCTGCAATCTGCCACGCGAGCTGTCCCTGAGCAAGGTTCGAATTAGGCGGAATGGATTCTTTCCTTTTCTTTAAAAGAAAGGATAGCAGACTGGCGTGTTTTTGGTGGGGTCCTTTATTCGTCTTTTATGCTAATTCTCCCATGGGACCGTCACGTGATTGCCCTGCGGTAACCGGACTTGCTTCCGGTTGTGTCAGTCCTCGCCCGAACCAGAACAAAGCCAGCCCGAAGCCCCAGACGTAAACTCAAATAAGAAAAAGAGGCTGCGATAACGGTGCTGCTTTACGGCTGCAAGCACGAGGAGCATCTTTTAAAGCCGAGAGGGCTGAGGTAATGGAGGTGAAATCGATCGCTCTCCTCGGGGGACGACGAGGAGGAGAGGGAGGGAGAGATGAGAGGGAGTGCGGAGGGACACGGATGAAAATCCCCCGTTAAGAGCAGGGACAGATATGATAATGGGAGAGCCTGTAGTCGTCGTTCATCATTCACCACCTCCACCTGGCTCGCTGCTCCGGCCCACCGCTGCTCACAGCCAACTCACAATCAAACTTCTTCCCCTGTCGTTTTAGTCACGTGTGCATGCAAAAGTGGGAACCCTGCAGCAGATATGGGGCCCCGGGTCTTCTCTGGATTAAACGCATCTAAATCTGGATGTAAGAAAAGAGATGTTTGGCAAAGTCGGATCCAGATTATTGGATTGATTATTATCAAATCCACATGACTTCATAAGAGATCTGCTTGTGATATTTAGGGCCATGTTTGCATGTACTAGATGGCTGACGGGACAGAGATGTGACAACATTAGGGGAGAGATGGGGAACCACATGCAAGTGAGGTCCAGGGGACACGGCTTGAACCCAGAAATGTTTTACTGCAGTTTGACGTAAACACAGATGTGTTCTTCTCACTTCTCTTCACTCATCTCGTGCACCTTGAACTATCCTCTCCGTTTGTATCGGCAGCAAAAAAAAGAGTGGAGGAGACGCATCAGGACAGAGAGGGGGGGGGGGCAGCAGAGGAAGGGGTAAGGAGAGGGAGAGGAGTGAGCAGAATGTAGCGAGATAGAACGAGAGGGAGGTTAGGACGATGGAGGGCCAGGTTTCTGTTTCGCCATAATCTAATCAGAGAAATGGCAGCAGTCAGAAATAGCCTGACGGACAGACTAAGAGCCTCTTCTCCCTCCCCTCCTCCTCTTATTCTTGTCTTCCTCCGGGAGGGTAAATGGATAGACACACACACGCGCGCCAGCTCGACTTCCTAAAACCATAAAGTGTAGATGTGTTTGAGGGTTATAAGAGATAGAGGGGGGGGGGGGGGGGAGCCTTGAGGTATCATAGCAAAACCTGATCTACTGTCCAGATGCGGCTGCTTCACGTCGGCTGTTCTGCTCCTTCGGTAACATTTTTTGAGTGTATGATAGTTTGTTTACAGTACAAACTAGGGTTGAGAAGACAGAGGAAGCTTAGATGGAGAGTGGTTGGCACACGAACATAAAAAACGTATATGAATATAATTCACAGAATATAATGAATACACTACAGATGAGGTACGCAGGGTCTAAATCATCATATTATTGATTTCCCTTCCATACCAATCACAGAGGAGATGGAAAATCAGGGTTTTTGAGCTTTGCTACAATCGAGATGTGACTAGAAGTGTTATTGGAAGAAAATCTGAAAATCACTAACAATTAGTCTCATCATTGATTAAATCATTATCTGTTTGGTTAATCTATCACAAAGTGAAATATAGCAAGTTGCCAGATCCCACAACGACGTCTTCAAACGGCATTTTCTCTCAGACCGACGGCAGAAAGAGTAAAGAAGCTGGACTTTGTTGGCATTTTTGCTTGAAGATGAACGAACTAATTGACTGACTGATCATTGAAGCGCTACAGAAAACATTTGCATTGTTGTACTCTGAATCAACGGGGAATGAATCTGTCGATGTGTGTAAGACGGGACAAATGTGTGTGTGTTGTTGGGGGGTCCAGGCTGAGCACAGTAAGAGTGAATGTGTCTTTTTCCTGCATGCTAATTCCTCCCTACGGGGAAGACGTTCCTGCAGGCTGTGTGTGTGTGTGTCTGTGTGTGTGTTGTGTGTGTGTCTGTGTGTGTGTGTGTCTGTGTGTGTGTGTGTGTCCGACACAGAACCCCACACAGAGCAGAATTCCAAGGAAATTCCTCTGTCATGTTGTTTCACAAGGTGGACAAGCGTCATTGTTGCAGAATTCCCACCCAGGCACCGGTCACTCTCTCTCTCTCTCTCTCTCACACACACACACACACACACATCCATCAGGAGTGTCAGCCCAACAACACAAACAGAACAAAAACAAAAACAGAGGAATTCCCTTTTTTGTTGTGATGACTTTATTTACGTGGTGGAGGTTGGGGATACAAGAGGGAAGAATGTCACTTTTGGCGTCTTGTCGACATGCTGTTCAGACATTTATGAAACAACACCTTGAAGATACATTTTCTACGTCTTTAAATTGCTAGACTTGCCCAGACTTTTACATTGACTTTTCTTTACATCGACATGCATCAACAGAAACAATTCACAAGGACGTCACTCAAAAGGCTCTGCTACGTATGTGATTACTGAAATGAAGTGAACATTTATCAGTGAAGCTCTGCTGGTGAACCAAATGTGCACTAAAGTGAACACAACAATCTGAGGCAAAGTCAGACGATCTTTGGTGGTTAATGCTTCCTTTTCCTTCACAGGAAACGGAACTCAATGTGGCCGTTGTTCATCCAACTTTGGCAAAATATTTTAAATTCTTAAACGAAATAATTTTCTTCCACTCTTCATCGGCAATAACTTAAATATACATCTTTAATAAATATGAAATTGGTGTGTTCTCTGTTCTACACTATATTGTGGACATTGATGTCATCACTGTGTCACAGCTAAGTTGATCAACATGAAGCTACAAACATCATGACGCTCACTATGACGGCTTCCATCCACTGATGACGAGGTGTTTGATGTTCATGAAGCTGATGTGAAAGTCTGTTAACACAAACGTGAGTATGCTGATTTAATATACTGTTTACAGCACAGAGTTGGCAGATATTGTACTGCATGCTGTGGAAAGGTTGGCGTGTATAATTACTACTTGTGTGTACTGAAACAGAGAGGCAGTGATGTGTTTGTCAGAGGTACTTTTATTGGCCTTAAAGAACCATCCATCCTCCTGACACTATGATGATGATGATGATCTTATGATCATATCTGGACACATCCTCTGTTTTCTGTGTCAGTGTTCGGGGCTGAGTGGCGGACGGATGTCCAGCGTCCTCGATGAGCTGTCCTCTCCCACCACCTCGAGGCGCAGGCTGGGCGCGCTCCGCTCCTGCCGGTCCTCCTCCTGGACGGACAGACGCAGGGTGCAGCCCTTCGGCAGCAGCTCCTGCTCGTACGCTGCCGCCAACTGGTTGACGACCCGCCGCTCAACCTGAGGGATCAGCGACGAGGTGAGCGGTGATTACATTAAACCGGTACGCTGACTGGGATGAGGTCACACAATCAGACCGGCGTTCCACCAAACCGATGGCTTGAACAGCGAAAACACTTATTTGGATGCAGGAATTAACTACTGTATTCAATCCCGTTCAAGGCCTTGAGAAGCCTTTAAAAAAACCTTTCAGACAACCTGGTGTGTCTTGTCTGCATACCTCATGTTTGATGGAGCGCGCTCCGTAATGCATGTTGTACCCGCCCGCCAACAGGTCCAGAACCGGGCGCTCCCACTGGAGAGTGATGTCATGGCGCTGCTTGGCCTAAAGACAGGGAGGAGAGGAGGTTACATCGGGCTGATAGGAGTGTCGTAAACGGTCGTATCAGAAAGAGCGGAATGCTCGAGGAGCAGGAAAACCAATCAGACGCAGAGAGGAGATACTGTCTAGCAGCGTGTCTGCCAGCGCTAATCAACAGGCCCTTAATGCGTTTTAATCAAACCAGTCGATAGTAGCGATCAGAGCTGCTCATTTAGTTACTGATGTTAACGCTCCGTTCAATAAGGACGTGTTTCACTCCGCAAGATCTCAACAATAAGACTGCAACGTTACAAACACTGCATTGAAGGCAATCATGATAAACATTTGATTTATTTAATGTAAGTTAGTATGAAAAGTAATCGTGAGGATTCTGTAATAGTGACATTTGTGTTTGTGAGCACCGCTGCCACTTCCAGACGGAGACACTAAGAAATAGATGCACACATTCAAAAACACAAAAGCACAGAGTGTGAGTCATGAGTCGGGTTCCTATCTGTTGCCTGCAGGGTCCTTGTTGGCTGTCAGGGCACCAGCTGTAATATTAATAATTAAATATTGATGAAGGCTCCACATGTTAAATACTGTAATCACATTATAGTGAGTAGTAGCGGCACATCATATTGATCTGCGTGTGTTCCTGCACAGCTCAGCGGCTGCAGGACGAGGCGGGCTGGGCCTTCCAGGACGAGGGGAGGACACGCATGTTAGAAATGCAGGCTCGAGCGATATGCCACGCCATATTGGTTGCCACGGTAATGGTCCCCGCGTGTCCACCATAACACGATAAGTCAACTGAATGAATTTTGCGCTGCAATCAGTCTCTTTTTTTTCCTCTCGTGCTTTCTCTTTCACCGCATTTTTCAAACGAAACGTCACAACATACAGATTTTGTGTTATTGTGGTCATATAAATGTGTTTCATGGTGCCGTTAATACATGACCACGTGGGAGAGCACCAAAAACATCGTTGCATAAAAACTATTTGTGAACTTTGGGGGGAGGGTGGAAGCTAGGGGACGATTGCAAGAAATATAAAGTAAAATGCATCCTAGGTAATTTCCACCATGACATCCAGCCAAATACCCCCTCAGAAGCATTTTTAGCGTCAACATTGGTCAAGCTAGGGCTATCAGCCGAATGGCTTAGTACTAGCGCGATGGTACAGTGTGTATATCTCATAAATTACCCCACTAATAATGCATGGAATGCTACCAAACTTCTGCAGTAGTACACATAGGGTCTGTACTTACAAAACGAGGCATTTGAAAGTTTGTAAGTACGCCAGGAGTTTATTTAAAAGAACACTTGCCTGATAGCTTCTATCCTCGGCTGCTAATGCTACCACTGTGTAGACCCCACTTCCGTGTTTACCCAGCTGTCAACACTTGTTGACCTGATAATACAAGCATTTATAAAAATTCAGCAAAACTTTTTCATACTCTCACGTGAAACTTGCGTGACGGCATCAGCTGGGTAAACACGGAAGTGGCGTCGGCGCAGCGCTAGCATTAGCAGCCGAGGATAGAAGCTATCAGGCAAGTGTTCTTTTAAATAAACTCCTGGTGTACTTACAAACTTTCAAATGCCTGGTTTTGTGAGTACAGACCCTATGTGTACTACTGCAGAAGTTTGGTAACATTCCATGCATTATTAGTGGGGTAATTTACGAGAAATACACACTGTACCATAGCGCTAGTACTAAGCCATTCGGCTGATAGCCCTATCTTGACCAATGCTGACCATCGCTAAAAATGCTTCCGAGGGGGTGTTTGGCTGGATGTCATGGTGGAAATTACCTCGGGTGCATTTCACTCCTGAACCATCGCTTTAAGCCTACTGCTACATATGCAGGTATTTATATCTATGGATGTGTATTTCTTCAGCTTTTTTGGACAATCATTTTTGTGTTTAGTAAAGCAACGTGGTCAGTGGGGGAATTTCAATATCACCCAAAGAAGACTGAAGACTGAACACCCCTCTCCACACACTGTTGCATACCTTCTTGGCCCAGAAGTTCAGCTCTTTGCTGACCAGCTGTAGAAGCTCCGAGTGACAGAACGGCAGGAAGTATACAATTTCATTGATCCGACCCAGAAACTCGTCCCTCCGGTAATGAGCCTGGGGAGGAACCAAAGAATTAACATTGACAATCGAAGCCTCTCGGGCCAATGGCAGCACGCCGCTGCAGAGGAGCAAACCGTTAAACTGCAACATTTCTCTGTAATTACAGCCGAGCTAGGCGCATTTTATCTGCGTTAGTGCGCGTAACCGAGTTACCTTCAGGATCGGTCGAATCACAGATTCTTTAAACTGCCGGGAGATTTTGATGTCGTCACTTTTCTGTACGTCCTCTGGGGAAAAGAACATGGGTGTTCAGTTTGGATTTGAGTCACCTGTCGGACCAGCGTGTTAACAGAATGTAAGATGTTGATGATCTCATGACAAGACACGGCGGATCAGAGGTGGAGCCTGAGTTGTGCCTTGCAGTGTATTGAATGTGTGTGTGAATGGGAGAATGTGTTCTATAAATTTGGACGACCGCACGTCAATTTTGGTTTGTGATTGCATTTTTAAGTGTGCACGCGATTCTCTCACCGAGGTTGTCGGCCAGCTTTCTGCGGCTTACCGCCTCGGCTTCCTCCCGAAGCTGCAGTGCATGCTGGGCGATTTCATCACTTGCCACGTTAGACGTCATGATGAAGATGGCGTCTTTGCATTCGATGGTCTTGCCCTTCCCGTCTGTGAGGCGACCCTGAGAGGGGAAACACGGGGTCAATGCCGCTTCTCAAAGATATATCGCCGCCCGTCTCCCAGTGTTTGCATACACACCTCATCGAAGAGCTGCAGCATGATGGTGAGAACATCGGGATGGGCCTTGTCCACTTCATCAAACAGGACAACAGCGTTGGGACACGCCCTCAACAGCTTAGTCAGATGACCCCCTTCCTCGTGTCCCACATATCCTGGAGGGGAGCCAATGAACTTCGCCACCTATGAGACGAAGGGGGGGGGGGGGAGAGAGAATGCACAAAATATTTAAACCATGTTACACGGAACAATCAAACAATCACTTGTGTGTTTGGGGCAGATAAAACGTGTCTGACCTCGTGTTTCTCCTGGAACTCGGACATGTCCATACGGATGAAACCCTGCAATCACACGATGGGTTAACCTCTTCATCTTCACGTTGAACATGTGCTACTAATAGTTGCCATGGAAATCATGACAAATTGGATTCTCTGCTGCTAAATGAAATGTCTGTTTTTTTTGATGAGAAGTCATAATGTGTGTGTGACGCTGCGTAACATACCTTTTTGATGTCCTTGTGCATGTAGCGAGCCACCTGTTTGGCCAACTCTGTCTTTCCTGGGACACCCGCCGTACAGCGGTCAGACAGAACAGAGGCATTGTTTAATTATTCAGCTATATATATATATATATATGTGTGTGTATATGTATATATACACAACAATCCCCACTTTTTTGGAAAACATCACTATGCAGAGATTTCAGGAAAACAAGCTCATTTCAGACAGCGAGGCGATCTCTGCCTTTTTGCAAAAAATATCAAGGGAGAGGGAAAGGGTATTAATGGACAGTAAAAAACTCAGGCAACTCTCTCTCTCTCTCTCTCTCTCTCTCTCTCTCTCTCTCTCTCTCTCTCTCTCTCTCTCTCTAAGTGCTGGCCTATATCCCAGCGCCTCCCTCAACAAAGCTTTCAATCATCTCTTGCTCTCCAGAAGCACACATTATGTTGCTAAAATATTCTGCATATAAATGCTCATATACGATATTGATGTCTTGTGTTTGGTATGCGTATGGGTATGATGATTGTGTGTGTGTGTGTGTGTGTGTGTGTGAAAGGCTGTGTGTCTTGTTGCCGTGTTTAATATTGATGTCTCATGGCCACTGTTTGTCGCTGAAGGCAACAGAGAATATGAACACCGTCTCTCCTTCATCTATCTCTCTGGCCTGTCATCTCACCATCTCCCTCTTTTTTAGCCATCTATCTGGCCCTTAATATCCCGCTGTCTTCCTGCTTCCCTCAGAACACACACACACACACACGCGCGCTCGCACTTCTCCGTTTTGCTACTGTTTGAGAACGTTTAAGCTTTTCCTACAAAGCGCAGCTTTACCCATCACCCTTTATTCTGACCGTGTGAGAGGGAGACGTGGTTCTGTTGTAGCACAGGATTTAGACGGTCTAAATTCTCCCCCCAGTGGACATCTTTAATTGAAACCGCTGTAGTGTTGGACCCTCAACGCTGTGTGTCAGCAAGAGGTTCCTCCGGTGTTTTAAAGTGCAATCAGCTGTTTTTGACAGCTGGTGCACCCAGAGCTCAGTGGGCTGCAATAAACAAAGGATGAGAAACCGACGGTGCTTCATAAAGCCAATGCTGATCAATTTCTTTAAAAAAAAAATGCCTCGATCGGTCATGAATCACACACACATCCTAGTTCTAGTCCTTTAATATTGGAATCTGTTTTTATAAATGTGTGTTTTTCCCCTTGTATTGACTTGACGTGTAGAAACACACTGTTTGACTATGGACATCTTTGTAGATTTTGTGTTATAATACGGATATCAGTGCTTAATAAACACAAGATACTGGCGTGCTTCATGACCTCAGACCTTTCAAAACATTTATTGATGATTAACTTTATTATCCCCTTCAGGAAAATGGATTGAGAAAGCGAGCCAATCAGAGCCTTTGTTGGGGGCGGGACGAAATAGACTCAGTCAGTCAGGTTGCGACCCTTAAAATGTTTAGACGCTGGTCACGACATACAACCATTGAACACATTTACCAAATAAATGATCTCATTCTTTTACTTCCCATTTATTTGACTTGCATAAATTGCTTATTAATTGTAATTACACAAAAGAAATTAACAAAATAGCTGACTGAGGACGCTTAGCTTACTAAGCCAGCGAGGAGGCGATTTTCTTTTGTCTTTATTTACTCAAATATCACCCCTGTTTTTATGTTTGAAGTCAAATCTTTATTAAATCTAGAAATTTGCAACCAATCAATTCAATGGACGGATGTGAGAAACAGTCAAAAAGCCTTTTCTTTTACGTCTGGCAGTGAAATGCGACACCTCGGAGATAAACGCCTTCACTGAATACTACTATAATAATAATACTGACTTAGTTTAAATAGGTTGCTCCAGTTTGTTTACATTTTACAGTGTAAACTTTTGTATTAATGTCCTTTTAAATCAGTCGACTAAATACACTCCGTGGGCATTCAACCATCTTACTGACTGAAGTGCTTATTTTGGCAGCTTCGAGAGGGATTTTTGTTCGGCATCGCTTCATGAGATCGAGGAAGAGAGAGAGGAAGTGTTTGGTGTGAAAGACAAAAGAGTGATTTACCGATTCCTGATGAGCCGAGGAAGAGGAATACGAGAGGATGCTCTTCGTCGTACCAACCGTTCTCCTTTCTCCTGATGGCTGCAGACACGGAGAGGTAGAAAGAAAATACTTTTATCTCAGTCATTTGCATTTGTTGACTTTGCTTTTGCACTAAGTATTGTGAGTTTGGCCTGACTGAACCGAGGTGACCCGAGGGCGACGGGGATCCCAGAAACTGTGATAGAAGAGCGACAGAGCAGGGATGAGGAAAGGGTCAAGACATTTGGTGGAGGAAAAAAAAAAAAAGAGACAGAAGAGAGAAAACAGAGCAAGATGAGAGACCTCCAGAAAGCTACCCACGCTGCCTCTTCCCCCCTCAGTCAGTGGGGCCATTAGCCAGCAGTAATTGTGTTAGCCTCCCTGGCGCGGCCATGGTGAAATCAGTTTAGCATGGATCGCAGCCTCACACACACACACACACACACACACACACACACGCTTGCTTAAAGAGGAGTGCCTACCCAACCCTGCCATCACCCCAGCAACCACACTCGCACACATACACAAAGACAAGATGATGAGGTGGATCGGAGGGGAGTAAAGAGTGCATTTGGCCCGTGGTTTCAGCCATTCGACGAGGAACGGACGCTCGCATCCAAATCTGAAGCTGCTGTGAGGGCCGAGGCCAAAAAACCAGAGCCGTGGACCGGCAGGGTTCTGCCAACAGGATCGCAGCGAGCCGGTGGCTTATTAAAAAACTCTAAATTGCTCAAAGGTATCACTGCTTCGTGTTTGCCTGGAGACGTGTTTCCCAGCATCTGTTTATACTCTCACATGGTCCACACCTTTAAGGAGCCAAAAGAGCAGCTCTGTCAAATGGGTGGATGCATGCTGATTGTGTCATCCAGCTCCGTTAGCATTCAAATTCTTATAAGGCGGACACAAAAACGGCCACAGTTCCCTTTAAGAGGGTACTGACTGGCAGTCCTCATGATGATCCCACGATGGCTGTGATCACGGGATCGTCTAGCTTTTCTTCATTTCACTTTATTTATAGGTAATGCATTAAAATTCACCTTGTTGCTTGTGGTGCATCAGTCAGTATCTTATGATATAAAATATTTTAAACACAAAATAGTTTACAGAGTTTCTACATTGACCATCAGGCCCCATCCATCAAAACAATGTTAATTTGAATTTAACATAAATATGAGGAGCCATTACAAGTACATCCAAACGATGAATGCAATCAGCCTTAACAGAGCATGAAGTGGCTATCCCGCTGTGTGTGTTGTTATCCGAGCTTCTCTGTGCTTTGTTTACGTGGTCGGGCTGGCCGGGCTCTGCCTGCGCTCATATGGCGGTGACATCCTGGCCGATGGCGTCATAGCCACCCTCTGGTTCCCCCTCTAACACCGTCAGCTACGTCAGCACTGTTGCTGCAGTTTGCACTGTTTCTACAGCTTATATAACCCCCCTGAGAGGTGTGGGGAGATAATGGGCAGGAGAACACTGTGGCCGAGTTGCTAAAGAGAACACCGAGGACCCAAAACTTCAATTCAACTGTCTCACCGCAGCAACAGAAGGATCCTGCCGAAGCACATCTGAGTGTTAAACCAGCAGCTACCGATAGCTGATAATCGTCAGGAATGGATGCTTGCCAGCAGAGGAGGAGAGGTGGAATGAGGGAGGTAGAGAGGGAAGCGGGCAGGAGGAGCGGAGATAAGGAGAGGAAAGACGAGTTAGGATGTGGAAGGAGATAAAGAGGGGGAAAGAGAGAGGAGTGATGGAGATAAGGAGACAGAGAAACAAACGAGTGTGTCAGAGATGGACACAGAGATGAATAGTGACAAGAGGGGCTCCGAAGCTCCGTCTGCTTTATCTATGCCTGTGTGAATGACAGCGTAACCTTCTGTGTGTGTGTGTGTGTGTGTGTGTGTGTGTGTGTGTGTGTGTGTGTTTTAGCTGATTGAGACCGACTTTGACAGAAGGGCACATTGACATTTCTCAGAGGACCCTGACGACAACAAGAAGGAAAGGAAGGAGACACAAAACAAATGAAAGCTAGCTCTCTCTCTCTCTCCCTCTCTCTCTCTCCCTCCCTCTCTCTCTCCCTCTCTCTCTTCCTCTCTCTCTCTCTCAGAAACACACACACACACACAGAAAGCAGTGTGTATTGGGCAGGTCTGGTTGGCTCTAACATGATTACAGAGGGATGATTCTCCTCAATAACTCTTAGCCCTGAGAGCTAAACCTGGATCAATCTAACCTCCTTCCTGTGTGTGTGTGTGTGTGTGTGTGTGTGTGTGTGTGTGTGTGTGTGTGTGTGTGTGTGTATATAATATCTTGCTGCAGGCCAGCTGTTCGTCATGAGGAGTTCAGGTGGAAAACAACCGTTTTGGAGACATGATGACACACTAAATGCAAAATATGTCTCAAATTCTAGTCTACAAAATAGATAACTATATACTTTATACATACTTTATACAAACTGTATAAATATAGACATCTATTGTAAGATTGTAAATTGATTACTTTGTTTGATCAACTTTGAAATTGTAATGGGCAATTTAAATGGCATTCTTGCTTTTACGTTCTAATGGGGAAAGATGAAATGTGCTGATCTGCGGCAAAGATTTCCTCCTCCTAATTGATCATTTTTCAGTCTTTTTATTTTATTTTTAGGCCTCCCGATATGTAGTTAAACATATTGTTGATGTGTCGCTTCTACCATAACATGATCCGGTCATGTGCAGCTCCCTCTTCTCTCTTTATCTGCACATTCCCATTTGCTGTCCTCCTTATCTCCAGTGTATGCCTTCCGCTCTTTCTGGGTCCATCTCCTCATCTCTAAATCTCTGCTTCCCCTCACGGACTCGGCCAGAGTTCGGCTCATTCCTGCTCGCGCTCATCTTTGCTGTGTACATGCACAGTAGATAACGGGTACTTTTGCAAATATCTTTGCAGACGGAGCCGCCGTCTGCCTTTTGGCCCTTTTTTTAAGGCATCCCACGTGTCCCCCTCCTCACGTTCGGTGTGCGGTGCGTGTGTGATATATTCACTGTAATACTTTCCAGAAATCAATAAGCTGTTCCTTTATCACTGTGGCGACGTCTTCTATGGCTTTCAGGGCAATTTGCCATGATAACAACAATCATTCATCACCATCGCCAAAGACTACAAGTCCCACGATCTCCCTCTTCCTTCATTAAAACCCACGTCGAATTGTAACAATTGCTCAAACGGCTGTTTGGATTTCGGCTTTATGGACATCTATAGTTTGTTTTTTCAGAATTGTAGTTATGTATAGTTTTATTTATGAGGCCCGGAGAACAAAATCGTTCTCTTGTTGGTTGTAAAAAAAAAAAAAAAAAAACATTACAGATTATAATATCTGCTTCCAGCTTTGGGAGTGAGTTGATTATTTTCACAAATCTGTTGGAGATCATAAAAATAACACACAGCCTCTTCCTTCGCTGCAAGACCCTCTCTATACACACACACACACACACAGAACACACACACACTCTCTCTCTCTCTCTCTCACACTCTCTCTCTGTCTGTCTGTCTGTCTCTGTCTCTCTCTCATCTGCGGATCAATACATGGCCTCCATGGATGCCTGGTGTAATATCAGGTCTTTACTGTCTGCTGTGTTATTGTGCTCTAACTCATCCTCCCTGCTCTTCTCCATGCATTACGCTGGCTCTCTTTGTCTTTCTGCCAATGCTCCGAGGCCACTTCTCTGGTATCTCCTCCCATCAGCTCTCCCGTCTCCTTTTTCCTCTCCCATCGCCTCCATTTATTTTACCTACGTCGCATCTGTTTCCCCCCCCCCCTTCTTCCGGTCTCCCAGCACTTTGCTCTGCCACTTGTCCATCCCTGACCCTGTGTTGTTTTGTGGTGGAGAAGGTGGAGGCCCACAAAGTGGAAGGAGAAAAGGATGGAAGGGTGAAGGAGAAAGAGTGGGTGTGATGAAGATAGAGGGAGAGAGAGAGAGATGGAGGGAAACACTGAGGAGAGGAAAAGGGAGGAGAGACAGAAGGGGGGCAGAGAGGAGGAGGAGGAGGGGGGTCTGTAGTATGTCTCCTCTCTCTGTAATCATGTTAACTGGCGGCTCCAAGCCTGGCCTCTTCAGCTGCTACACACACACACACACACACACACACACCACACACACACACACACACACACACACACACACACACACATGCACACAGCACCTGTGTATGCCAGACAGCTCATTCATCACAATTAACCAATTACAGCCTCCGCCGATCTGTCTGAACCCGCCTACTGTGGGAGGGAAGGGAGGACAGAGAGGAGAGGAGTGGAGGGCAAAACGGAAACCGTGAAGGAAAAAGAAAAGTAGTGTGCACTTGTTGTTGTTTTTTGTGGTGTACGTCATTGTGTTTTGTGTTGTGTGCATATTTCATGTGCCGGGTGTGTGTGTGTGTGTTTTACCTGAGGCCACAGTATTGATGGCCCCCTCCTGTCCGATGATGTGCTCCTTCAGCCTCCTCTCCAGGGGGAACCTCCGCCTCTCGGCCGCCTCCCGCCGAGCCTGCAGCTCCTGGAACTAGATGGAGGTGCGGAAGACGAACATACAGAAAACGGACGAGACAGCCAATGAATAGAAGGGGAGAGAAGGGAGACGGGTAAGAAATCACCTCTCTGGGGAAATACACAGGGACACATTATCATCATCGGTTCTTCTTTGCCACTCTGCCAACTTCACAGCTTAAGAGTGAGCGGCCGACACACTCAAACACATACAGGGTGCATCCCAAGTCCCCCCCCCCCCCCCCCCACATCTCTACATCATTTAGTACCGGACTGAAGAGAGAAAACCGATGAAACTCAAATGTACCATGACTAAGTTTTATATTTGATTTGTTTTCTAAATCACCATCCAAAACACCTCACAATCAGAATATCAATATGAAAAACTACAGACAGTACTTAACAAATACTTAACATATAATACAGACACATTCTCTCACTAGACAGTATTTTTAACCGGAGAAAACGCTGCTGCTCTGCTGCTAATAAATGAATCAGATTTAAGAGGGTTGGGATGCACATCTAGACTTTTGTGCAAAGCTAGAACTAAGAGCATTGTTGCAGAATCCCTTCTACATGCAACAGTAAAGCCTTTTTTCCTACTGGTGGTGGTGTTCAATCTCTCTAATTCCCTTACCCCCCGATAACAGATAGAGAGAAGGTAGAGTGTGGAGGAGGCTCTTTAACACACTCCACCTCTCTGTCTTCATTACAAACACGCCGTTCCTCTTTTCTGCAGACTTTATCCACCTCTCTGGGAAATCTGGTCTTTCCCTTTTATTCTTTTTCGCATATTCTCTCTCGCAGCCACCCCATGACTCCGCCGTCCTCTCCTCTTTGTCTTCTCAGACTCCAGGTTTTCACCCTGCAGTGGAGGCAGGCTGCTTATTCTCTCTCTCCATCTTGCTTAGCTCTGGCCTGCTGTCAAGCCGGTGGATAACTACGAGTAACTCGAGTTTTATTTAAGAAAAACAGCTGACCCCACCTCTACTGCTACCGAACCTCAGCATCCCCCCTCAGCTCCCAATTTAAAACCTGTTTGATCAAATTGAAAAAAAAAACCCCACCTACTATTCCAGTAAATATTAACAATTTACAGAAAGCATTCTGAGCTTATTCATAAAGCTGATGATGCTAAAGATGTTAACGGCCTTTCTTGTGGAAAATGTAAATCTGGGCAAACTGTATTTTGAGGTCTGGATAAAAACATATGAAATGAAATAACTTTATCAATAATGCGACTTTGAATTTCAGGTTATATCACGACATCTGTACAAAGTTGTGATATAATGCTCTAACTTTCCTCCTCAGCATGCGTTTTTAACCCCAGTTAACCTCCACCAGCTTTCACCAGTCCAATACTCAATAGCACCCGTCAGTCAGCCAGCACGCTCACACAGCCCTCCTGAGGAGTGTGTGTCTGTGTGCATGAAGGCAAGTAAAGGACACAGATGTTGCTGAGCCAATAGTGCAGAGTCATTGGCAGACCAAACACATTACCTGGTTGCTTGTTCTGCACTGAAAAACAAAACGATGAGTGTCTGTGTGAGTGTGTCATACCTTGCCCTCAAACTCCTGCAGCACTTTGTTGACGTCTCCCTCTTTGGCGTAGGCCCGCGCTGTGTGTCCCAAACCGTTGGTCTGCAGGGGGTTGGCACCTGTATGCAAGCATGCAACACACACACATAGTAAGTCAGAAATGACTAATTATCATTATAATAAATGATGGCTGCTCAGAAAATGGTTGAAACTCACAACAGAATATTTTCTTTTTTGGAAACATGTCATCTTTATAGCTGGATTGCGAGAAGAATATGCACACGCCACCTCCGCAGGAGGGCCAAAACATCGATAGAGAGAGTGAGGTTAGGGGTTAGAGGTCACGTGGGTTCAGGGGTCACTGAGACTAACTGCAGTGAAGCAGGCGGGCAATGCAATGACCCTGCAGGGGGTTTCATATCTGCAACGCGTGCCAATAACACCTTGCTTTGACCCCCAACATCTAAGGATTATGACACAATCCATGCACACTGCAGGTCATTGTGGGGTGGGAGCCATTGAGGCCCTTCACGCAGCAGGAGGGGTCAAACGCAGGAAAGTTTTTGTTAAACGGATCTTTTAAGAAGTGGGAGTGTGAATGACGGACGAGCATGATGTCACAGCAGGTGTGAAGTGTGTCAGGGTGGTTAGCAGTGCCTTCTGCCCTGACCTACACCACGCGTGCTTCCACATGAACACGTGAACGTTTCCATCACACCAGTCATTACTTTTTGAGAGGATGAGGACGAGATAGAGGAGGAGCCTCTTTTCCTTGAAGATAAGAGAGAGAGAGGACGCATAGGAAAAAACACTGTCTCTCTTTAAATATAGTCTGCAGGGAATGCGTTGAAATCTTACGAGAATAAAGGACGATTAAAAGAAATCACAGACAAACAGATATATTGAATTTGGCCTAATGAGATATTTTCAGCTGATAAGGGCAGATATTTGTACCATTTGCAGCTGTAGTAGTGAATGTACAAAATGTTATGTGAACCAGAAGTTTTCCTGCATGAGCTGAACTCAGGAAAACTCTTAAAGTGTAAGTGTGTGTGTGTGTGTGTGTGTGTGTGTGTGTGTGTGTGTGTGAGATCATTACAGGTGCTGGTTGTTCCTCTGGCTCTGAGCTGCGGCCGCAGAGACTAATAATCACTGTGATGATTATCGATAAACCCCTAAATTTTGTGACCTGCTCACGAAGCTATCGATCCTGACAACAATGCACCTCTAACCCCCCCATCCTCCCACCAACCAAAAACATGAGGGAGGAAAGCAATAAAGTAAGTACCCCCCCCCCCACACACACACACACACACACACACACACACAGACAGACACTGGACATAATAAATAGCATCATTTAGGGCTTTAATATCAGGCCAACCCTCTGGGCCATAGCACTTTATAACAGGATCAACACTAACAACACTCTCTCTCTCACACACACTCACACTCACACACACACACACACACACACACAGATCCCTTCATTAGGAGTGCTTTAGTTATGCCTATTAGGAGTCCCCTCCTCTTTCCTATTTCCTCCTCCCTCTCTTTCACTGCAGCTGGTGGGAGAGAGCCCCTGCTGGTCTTTGTGCATATGTGTGTGTGTGTGTGTGTGTGTGTGTGTGTGTCCTTGTATCTGTATTGTGTGCGTCTGTGAGCATGTGTGTCTCTTCTGGCCCCCTACCACCTACGGAGTCGTCCATTACCGAGTCCCCGTGGCCTTTAGGTCTGGTGGGAGCCCGGGGAGAAGCCAGAGAGCCTCCGCAGGTAGGGTGAGGGACTGTGGGGCGAGGAGGGGCCCGAGGGTGGGCCTGGAGACTGTGATGGATGGAGATGTGAGTCGAGGGCCGGCTAAGGCCAAAAGAGCAAAACCCGCGGCTGGTAGAGGAACATGGATGCACACAAACACAAGGGAAATAAAGTATAGGATACACACAAAACTTCAGATCCACACGCATCACGCACATATATGGAAGATGACACACACACACACACACACACACACAAATCCGCATAGATGTCCTGAAGCGGTGGCTTTTTGTGATGATGTAAAAAAAAAAAGATGGATGGGATAAAGAGGAAATGATTGAAACAATAAACGAGACACAAGCTTTGTCACGAACGATCAAACTTCAAATTAAAAACTTGCACAGAAGTCTTTAATTTAGCGGCCGTACGCACAGAATCACACGTGCACGTGGAGAGCAACGCGTTGGTGATCAGGAGCGCGCAACGCCGTGATTGTTATTGGCCGTGATGTTGGCGCCAAACCCGCAACGGCTCAGTCGGGGTGAGCAAAAACCCACTCTATCTTTAATCCGATTGACTCAAAACAAATGTCCCTGCTTTGTGAAATTTCTTACCTTTTTAATTCAAAAATGCGTCTGCGGAACATTTGATCGAGTTAGACCAAGTGATTTGTTTAAGCGTACAGAGTGCTTACTGATGCAGGGGTGAGACGGGGGAGACAGGCAGACAGAGCTTTGGATGCGCCATCCATCATAAACATAAACAAGACATTAATACGAGCTTGTGTGTGTGTGTGTGTGTGTGTGTGTGAGAAGTGAGTGTTTGATCCACCAAAAAAAATGAATCTTTGTTTTTTGTTTTTGTTAAATTAAAAACGGATAAAGCCTAAAAAGCAGCTACAAATGTGCCCCAACGTTAAAATACAAAAAGCATACGCGAATATATGAATATATGAATATTTTAATTCATAAAATGGGGACTTGAGTGCACAAGCACACACACACATATATACACACTCACAAAGACACACACATCCTGTGATTGTGGAGTTACCCCAAGGGCATGCTCTGTGCGGAGGTCACAGTTCAACTAGGACTAGCTTGTTTAAGAGCCGCTCGCCTGGAAACTGAGGGGGATATTCTGCCCCGAGGGTCTATGAGAGTGTGTGTGTGTGTGTGTGTGTGTGTGCTGAGTCAACGACAGGTGCGAGTGTAATGGAGGTGATGGAGAGGGGGTAGAAACAAGTGATCAATTTCAAATGAGCTTTGTAATACTGTTTATATTACTGGGCGGGAGGTGGAGGCGTTAAGATGGTGATACACAGGAAGCTTTTGGAAGCTGCAGCTTCAGCATTGAGGGCTGAATGAGAACAACTTAGTTTGGGTAGCATAAATGAAGGCAAGCAGCCCGGCTAACGCCTGTTTAACCCATGGTGGTGTGTTAGTTGTTTGTTGGTTATACGTCTTATGGAGTCAGTTAATTGATGACATGCTCTACGGTTGTTGTCTGTTGCTGTGTGTATTTTTTATGATGTTTTTTTGTCGTCATTCTGTGGTCAGTTTAACATCTTGCCAAAGTACTGTGGTTGAAAAAACACTGGTACATTTACAGAAATGTTGATCAATAGGCACTGTCCTTTAAATAAATAAATAAATAAAAATGAAAACGTCAAATTAGTCATTTGCTTCCTCAAATTATTAAACCCTAGAATAAGTTGTTTTTTAATACATGAAGTAACAATAAGGATATAATCTTAGCCCATGAAAGCAGGATGTCCAAAATACAAAATGTTCTCCACATAACAGTTAAAATGTAAATAAAAAAAAAAGAACATTTTCACCAAATGACTGAAAACAGGACTGAAAACAGGTCTGAAAACACAACCTCCTTGCTATCAAAGAAGCAAAGGAACTGTCAATTAAATGCAGACAGAGCGTTATCCAGCCTAACGACAGATAAAGATGCTCTGTTGAACCACTGGGACTTTTGCCTTCTGGTGAACGCTGTAATTGAATTCTGTCTGTTTGTTTTAGCTGAGACTGACGAGAGTTCAGGTGACAGCAGTTCCCTCGTGAGGGACGGACGTGGTTCATGTGAGCAGTGGGGGGCACAGAACCCTCCAACTCATACCGCCGTGATGTGCAACTACAGACCATGTGTAGAAACCCACAAGCCCTCGGGGGGTTGGGATGGTGGTGTAACGTACCGGCCTCCAGCAGCATGCGGACCGTGTGAGGGTCATCGGCCAGCGTGGCGTAGTGGAGCGCCGTGCAGCCGCGGAAGCCGGCCCTGCTGCTGAGCCTGCTGCTGAATTCATCCTCTCTGGACACCAGAACTGCAGGGAGGGACGGACAAAGTCATTTCAGATTCAAACATATTCTTTGGACAAGTTTAGACGCAGCATGGATCCAACAAAAACACACATCAAGTGCAGAAACGAGGGAAACTCCGATATTGAGACTTTGTGGAGCTGAAAAAGAGGAGTATGATGAGGCTCCAGATAATGTGACAATAACACTGCGGACTGCAAAATTGTCTTTCCTGTTTCCAGCGTCGGGAAGAGTTGTTCATTTTCACAGATTTAAGCGCAAGCGTCCAACGCGATGAGGGGTAATGCGAGTCGTGTTTTAGGGCCTCCTTTGCTGCGCTCCTTACCCATAATAGAGATAGTCTATCATTCTCTCCTTACGTCGCTTTTTCATAAGAGCACTCATCTCGTGCCACTCCTACACCATCCATTTTTATTCTTTCCGCCTCCTTCCTCCCTTCCTCGGTATCCATCAATTCTTTTCATCACTTGCACCCTCTTCCTCCCTCCCCGCTCCCTCTTTCCCAATAACTTTGTCTCATCCGTTTCCTGACTTCCTCGCCTCTCCCTCCCTCATCATGCCACCCATTTCCTTCCGTCCCTTCCTCCCCGCCCTTCCAAACATCCACGTCTTCTTCTCCATCTTTATGCTCCCCGTCGCTTGCCGCTCCCATACCTCCTTCCCTTACCCTCGCTTTCTTTCCCTGCCTTCCTCCTCTCATTTTTCCTTCCTCCATCAGTCTTACCCTTCCTCCATCCATCCCACTCCTTTTCTCCATCTCGCCGACTGTCTCTCTCTCTGCAGTGTGTGTGTGTGTGTGTGTGTGTGTGTGTGTGAGAGAGAGAGAAAGACAGGGCAGGATAATCATAGCTAACCCAATAAAGCGTCGCACAGGCCCCCCTAGCCCATCCATCAGCGTGCGTCTGGGAAACGCTTCCCCACGCTACGCTGGCCCCACGTGGACCCAAACCTGACAGCCATATAAATGTCTGCAATATACATATCCCATATAAATATGTCTGCAGAAACCCAACATAGACTGGAGGGTGGGGGGGATAGTGTGTGTTTGTGTGTGCAGCTCGGAGGAAAAACAAATAAAACACACACTACCACTGTCAGGGAATATAAAAAATAAATAACATGGAAGAAATGAAACATGTACATATATGCAAATCTTCATGCAAATTATAATGTCTCATAATATCCGGTTCAACACTTAGGATTCATACGTGTAATATAGCAAGCGTGCACACACACACACACACACACACACACACACACACACTTTCTTTCACCTTCCAGTGAGTGGATGCCTTTCTCCCGCGAGGTGTCGTAGACGTTGTTGAAGTGATCTCCGGCGTTTGGGTCAGCACCGGCTTCGAGCAGAAGCTTCACCACACTGGAAAACAACAACACACACACATTTAAACACGTGTCATAATTCTGCCTGAAACTTAAAATACAATACTCCAGGCCTTTCCTCAGTAATTGTATAAATACCTCTAGTGCCGCTTAAAGATATAATCAAGTCTTCTATCGCAAAATATGTACATTTATATTGTTGTGTCAACCTGAATCATGACACGGCACTTTTTCTGTGAATTCAATTAAGAAACTCTTTTTAGATGAAGTATCTGAGGGTCTCCCGTGAATCCAGTGAATTAAAAACAAATAAAAGTGCTTCATCACATTTATGCAAACCCATAAATCTGATATATTGCCATTAAGCAGCTCTCTCCTTTACAACACAACCAAAGATATCAGAAGGGATATCTACCTCCTTAATCATCTCCCAGTATGCGTTCTCAAATTGCCTGAACCTAGTCCAGCCTTACGGTTTCCTAAAAACCTGATTTCCTTCCGTTTCTAGTGCGTCCCATTGTGGTGATGCCCGCTTCCCTCCTCCACTACATCCCAGTCTGCTTTGTCAAATGTATGTACACATGTGTGTACACTGAAGGGGCAAGGGTCGGGCCTGTTTCCGGCGTCGGAGGGGGGGTTTGGGGGCACCATGTGTGTTTGTGTGGTAGCCCTTCATTGGAGCGTACCGCCTTATAGAACAAACAGCGAGTACCTCGGCAACACCACTCACCGTGACCCGGCCGACAGTCGAGGTAGCGCACACATCCACGAGGGCGAGCAACGGCTTTGACATTGAGCCGCAGACAAAAAAACTAGTCAGCTCCCCGCTGTGATGGCCGAAACATGAACCCTGCCAGTACGCTGCTGGCTGTCATTAAACCTGAGACTATGTAATGCAGCCTCGGAGGGAGTGATGGATCGTCCCCAGCTAAATGGTTATAGCGGGAGGTCTGAGAGGGTTTAAATGGAGCAAGAATGATTATTCGTAGGAGGACGAGGTGGACTCCTTTTTAAGAGCCACTACACTTGACCACGTAACAGGATACAGCCTCAGGAACTCTGAAATACTTAAACAAGCTAAGATTTAGTAAAAACCCAAAATCCGAAGCAGTAAAATATCTGGAGCACGTACCAATAATTAGTATTAGGGATGCGATCAAATGTTCGTGAAAAAACTGTGAAAAAAGTTTGAATTCCCAAAGCCTGAGGTGCTGTAATCAAATTGCTTCTTTCATCCGAACAGTCTAAACCCCAAAACATAAAGTCTTTGATTAGATACGAAAAATAAAAGCATCAAATCTTAACATCTGAGAAACAGGAACCAGAAGTCGTCTGGCAGTTGCTTTAAAAAAATACGACAGAAAATGTCAATTGATAATCAAACTAGTCGGAGACTAATTTATCAACAGCTCTAAATGGAATCGGTCTGAGGAATACCAGCTCTGGCAGTCCGAGTCATCGTACACAACGAGTGTGTTCCTGTGGGAGAGCGAGGCTGAGAACCGCCTGACCAGGTCTTTGTGTCTGACCTTGCTGAGGGGGTATAAAGGCCTAACCGGGGGTCCCCTTTTGTTACTGTATCACTGTGGCTGGGGGCGGCGGGGGTCCATGACCCACAGAGGGCTCTCCTCTCACCCTTGCAAGCACTTCTACAAACACCTCGATGCGTCCTCCGAGACGCACACACACAAACTCAAACTATGGTTGGTCACACGAGGCTGGGCAGGACTGTGTGAAGAAATGAGAGGGTCTGAAAAGGGTTAATGGCATCAGAAAGGTAAACACGAAGGGATAAAGAGGGGGGGAACGCAGTAAGGAGGAGGAAGAGGAGGAGGAGGAGGAGTGGGTGAAAGGAGGGAAGTGCAGCTAAAAAGATGAAAGAGGGAGATTTAATTACACAGGACTGTGCTAAAACTAATGAGCTTTTGAAAACAGTTGATGGTTTTCACTAATCAACTGATGATCGAGTGGTTTACTTTATTTGGGACATTTAGGAGAGTTGCAGCACTAATTTGGGGCCAAAGTGAAGGCATGCACAGGTTAATTTGGTTGGATTTTAAAGGAGTTAAAATGACAGACGTCTAAATACAATCTTACAAGTACCGAAACAAAGTTATCAGTAAATTAAACGTACGTTCAGTGAGTGAGTCAGACGAGGAGGGAGGTATCTAGCTGCTGATTTAACGCCGACTTGGCGCTGAGGCTGCGAGATTCAACCGTCCAGCTTTGGCCGAGGTTTGCCAGCAGGTGAATGCTGTAGCTGCCGGTGTTGGTTTCCCATCCTGCCCCGGAGGGAAGACAGGAAATGGACACTTCCGTCTGCCCTGTGCTTTAATGGACACCCGAGCCGAACTGACCATCCATGTCTCTGACCACCTGGTCCAGACGCTGGACCTCACTTGACCTCATCTCACCTGCTGCACACCTGGGTTCAGAGAGATGCCAGGATAAAGGTACGCTGCACTGTTTCCTGTTTCTTTCAAGCTGCCTTTTCTTCTAAGATTTTATTTTTCTATTTTCCTCCATGGTATCTCTCTGTTGATCTTCCTGTTTGATTCATTTATTGTTGGGTTGATTGTTCTTATTCTAATCAAGGGGATTTGTAATATTGGGCTTTGTAAAATTGACTTGACCTTGCGATGTATGCTATCATGACTTCAATAGTTGCCCCTCCCCCCTCAAGTCCTACCAAAGAACGTCATAAAATACCATTTAGAAGGAACCCATCATGATGTTTGTTTACCAAGTAGTTAATACACAATGTCTTTGACTACAGCTCTCCTTTAAAGCATGTAAGAAGTCTAATTATTCAATTCTACCCTCTTAAACATTGTCACTCTTTCTTTACTTAAATAGTCTGCGTGGTAAAGTTCATATCCATCTTTCAGCAGCTATTGTGCTCTTTATCATTGCATGGTTGCTATGTAGCTGTGAAAGAAAAGAAAAACATGTAGGTAGTGATCCTTTATTTCCTCTACTGTATCCTTAAGAAAGTAACTACTTAAAGGTGCCATATTATACTGTTTTACTTCAATTCCACACACCTGTCAGAGGTCCAACAACACTGTCTTCGATATGCATTGCCCCAAACCCAGCCATGGTTCTGAATTTCAGCTGTCTAAAAGTTGCTCAAATGAGCTCTCCTGAGAACAGGCTGTTTCTGTGCCTGTACCTTTAAATGCTAATGAGCTCTGTCTGTCACCGCCTTCTTGGAGAGCCACGGAGAGGATGCAACTTATGCTAGCAGTAGCATGTGCCAATGTTTACGTGGATGCATCGCTATGGCTCGCCTATGTGGCTCAGGTGAAGTTGCTGGTCCCGTATTGTTGGGACAGATCCTTTTAGAGGGTCAGTGTCAAAGCAAAGCCAGCTTTGTACTGACCCTCGTTACTGAAGCAGTCCGATGTGAAGTGGTTAGCACACATACAAGCTAACATGAACCATAGCCGGCACATTGTCATTAAAAATGAAACACAACCACCGTCCCTTCTGTTCTTCTGTAGCTGGGATAGAATATAAGCACTTATGTTGATTTCTACAACAACAGAGCAATCTGCGTGTCTAGCTATGAGCGACGACATTGTGAAACACTGCTATCTCACTGCTGTCTCACCAGGACACACTGAACTTCACCTCGTGATGAACGCCCTGTCTCGGATGTCTCCTATCATCAGAGGAGGTCGGCCTATGCAAATGACTCCCTTCGTTACATAACAACAGGAGTTGAATCTGAACAGCCTGTAGGAGCACTGTTGTACCAGTGGGGGGGCTGCAGAGTCCATGCAGGAGTCGCTTGTTGACAGGCTCAGGGAGGACCAGTTTACAGGTGTAGAGACCAGAGAAAATGTGTTTTTTTTTTCAGAATATGGGACCTTTAATGTATTACTTAATTACATGAAAACCCATTAATGTGGTTTTAATGCGGAACAGCCAAGGAGTTAGTTTTTAATATTATCAGCAGAGAATATTTCTTTAGTGCACTGGGAAAGAAACACTGATATATAACTGATCCTTACCACCACCACCGTGTTGTGTCGTGACCAAATGATGACAATATTTTCTCTGTCCGATTTAACCACCACTATTCAATCCAGCTAATCCCGGCCCCAAACCCATAATCCCACTCCACATCACTCTCTCCCCACATCCAAACTATTCTCCTCTCTCCTTCCCAACGAGCCGCTCCATCATCGTTCCATCATCCCTCCGCTTTCCCTCGCTACGCCCCTCCCGTCGACTCGCTCGGCCGACAGGTCGGAACGGTCAACAGGCGTCACGCACGGCTGAGCGCTCATTGTGCACGTGAATGTGGCGAGGGAGGGACGGAGGGAGAGAAAGAGAGATGGAGATGGGCATTGTGTGTTAGAGAGTGCAAATAGTGGGCCGGGCCCTGCGCCTCCCCGATTTAGCCCCACATCAAAGTTAAGCAAACACACGCCTCCCCAAAGTCTCACCCTTTAACTCTTACAAACACCCCTCTACTCCACCTCTGATTCCCTCTCATGGCCGTACCTCCACGCGGTGGACGGCACCCAGGAGAAACGACCAGGGGGGACTCAGCGGCCTCCTCAGAAATCTCTTAAAAACACTTTTCTGGTGTAGGAAAACGTAAACGCGGTGTGAGGGAGGGCTGAATTTATTCAACAATAAGATCCATGCTGACATTCCAGCTACGGGCTAGACCTCCTCCATGAGTGATGCTCCCTGTGTTTTCACTTAACGGCTGTAAATAAAGTTGTGTGTGACTGAGTAATAGGCAGTTGCCCTGTAAGATATTTGATATAAACTCCCCTTGTCTGTGTGTGTGTGTGTGTGTCTGTGTGTGTGTGTGTGTGTGTGTGTGTGTGTGTACATGCATCCTTGCTTGTGTGTGTGGATAGGAGTGTGTGTGTGTGTGTGTGTGTGAGAGAGAGACATGTGTGACTGATGTGTGTGAACCGATGTTCTGTCTTCCCTGCAGCAGTGACGGCTCACTGGGGGGTTGGAAGACGGGATTAAACACAGTGGAGTGTCACGGCCTCGCTGAGTTATAGCACTCATAACACACACACACACACACAAACAGAGGCACAGACTCAAACACACACAACCACATTTGTATCCAAAAACACATCAATGTGTTACACACCAGCGGTCACTCAACACGCGTCATATAATAATAAATATAAAGACGCAGTTTGACTCACACATCACCTATCGACATATAATTTATTTTGCGCCAGAATATATTGAATATTATTATTATGTAGAATCAGCAAATTCTCCCATTTGAGGAGCTGAAACCAGCAAATGTTTGGTATTTTTTTCTTAATAAATGGCTAAAACTCTTAACCATAATTGCTTTGCTTCCATGTAGAAACATTACATTAAAAGATAGTTTAATACTCAGATTTCACAATATGCTTCTCATGGGCACATGAGGCCCTTACACAAAAAAAAGTGACCACATAGTCCTGAAAAAAGAAAAAAGAAGGGGCGCTGTAAATTGGATTTGGCCCGGCCTTAACCTCGGCCTCGCTCTGTGCTGTGTGTGTGTTCTGGGGCCAGGAGGCTAATTTGATTTGTTGGACAGAGAGATGGGGGAACGGGGAAAGACCGTCTGTCAGTCTGAAAGTCGCACTTTGCACTTCTGAAGGCCTACTGTAACAACGAGAGCGGGGGCAGGCGTGACATATGCTCACACAGCGACCCGCGCAGACAGCTGCACGACACCAAACCGCGACGTCGCTGTTACATGCGTGGGGATCAAATATATGCATCTCATAAAAGGATTTGCTCAGCGAGCTCAGTTGGATGACTCACGGACCTGTGCTGCCGGTTCATGGCAGCCACCATGAGGGCGGTCCAACCTAGGCGGTGGCGGTGGTTTGGGTCGACTCCCTCTTTTACCAGCCTGACGGGGAATAAAAGAAAAGTGGTTAGAATTTAACATCAAAATATAGTCGACAATTATAAGTATAATAATGGTATGTCATGGAGATATAATGATGCTAGAATAAAAATGTCACAGCGGTCCAGCTGCTTGTGAGACGCATCAACGACCTGCCTTGTTAGCCACACACTTGCTCCTTGACCAGTTAATGTGTCTGTGTAAGCCAGGTGTGTGTTGCGTTTTCTGCCCGAGGGTATGGCATCAGGTACTGGAGTGGAGCTGTCTTGATAAGTGTGTGTGTAAGTGATCCGTCTGTCGTCTCATGTGCTGAGCAGACAGTGTGTGTGTTTACAGTCAACACAGTGGCCTCTGTCTGGTCTGCACTCTGGTCCGCTGTCACTGCTCGGCCTGCTCAGCACTACAGCTACGTCCACAGCTTTTCAGGGCACAGCACTTGAGTTTGTTTTCGGTTCAGTCGAACCAAGCAGCTCTTTTAATTTCAGCATCGTCACCAGCCTACACAAAGCTTTCCTCTGCGTCCCCTGCTTCTCACGATAAAGCCGGGGAGAGCACATCAACTTGCGGTGTTAAAATGCCGTCTCAAGATCACGTAAATGGGAGTCAAAAAGTCAAAAAGTTCGCCCTTGAGCAGCAGCAGCAGCAGCAGCAGCAGAGAGCGCGCTGAGACAAAAACAAGATAACCTATTCTTGTTCTTAAAATAAAAGTGGGACAATGGCACCGCCGAAGAAAAATCACGCTGAAACAGACTCTAAATTGGACTTATTGACCGAAAGCCTGGAGGCAATGAAGGGAAGCCTGGAGGCAATGAAGGATGAGATGGTGAAGAATGGCAAGAGGGCTGAAGACAAGAGGACTGAAGCTGAAGAACGGCTGATGGCGGAGCTGAAAGACATGAAGAAAAAGATGGAACCTCTCCAAAAGTTGATGGCTGAAGTCAAACAACTCCGGGATGAGGTTGCGGATAAAGACGAGTTGATAAAGGAGCTGGGGAACAGAGTGGAGGAGCTGGACCAACAGGGAAAACTGAATGAAGTGATTGTGACTGGCCTCAAAATCAAGCCTCCAAACTACGCTAGGGCGGTTGCGGCTGCAACCCCTGAGCCGGATGAATCTGAGATTAAATCTGTGGAGATGCAGGTGGCCGCGTTCCTGACTGGCAAAGATATCGAGGTGAACTTCAACAACGTTGAAGTATGTCACCTCTTACCCCGAAGGAGAGAGTCTGGAAGTCGAGCTGTTGTGCTGAGATTCACCAACAGAAAATTCAAGACTGCACTGCTGAGGCAGGGCAGGAAGCTAAAAGGCTCGGACGTCTACATCAACGAGAACCTCACCAAAAAGAACGCAGACATCGCCAGAAGAGCTCGTCAACTGAGGAAGGATGGCAAGATACAACACACCTGGACGGCAAACTGCAGAATCTACATCAAAACAAAGGGAGCAACAGCAGAAGAAGTCAAAGTAATCCAGATCAGGAGTAAGGATGAGCTGGAGGAATACGATAACTAAAGTATGGCTCTCAAACACTCCCAAACTACAACACAGCAAAGTTCAACGTTTCTTACACGGACTGAAAGATTGATGGGAATATCTGAAAGGATTGCTGAGCTGGGAAGTGTGGAATTTACTTCAAATCAACATGTGGATTATACCTTATCGGATACCTTATCTGACCCAAATGAAGGAATTGACCCGGACAACCACTTCTATTCCAACAGAACTGGGAAATGTCAGTACTACACTGAAGTTCAATACAATGATATCACTGAGATGGATGGGAAACTGTCTCTAATCCACTTTAACAGCAGGAGTCTATACACCAACTTTGTCCACATCAAGGAATATCTAAATCACTTCAAAAACCCTTTCACCATCATCGCGGTGTCAGAAACATGGATTAATGAAGACAAAGGCACAGATTTTTTCCTGGATGGATATAATCTTGTATGTATTAACAGGAGGAACAAACGTGGAGGTGGAGTAGCCTTATTCATTGACAGTAACACCAAGTATGAGACAGTACAAAATATGTCTAAAGCTGTGGATCATTTGCTGGAATGTGTGACAATTGAAATCTGTGTAACGAGAGGTAAAAATATAGTTATAAGCTGTGTTTACAGAGCACCTGACTCAAAAATACAAGACTTCAATGAATGTGTGGGTGAAATATTCTCTGAAACAAGCCAGAAGAGAGTTTTCATCTGTGGTGACTTTAATATCGACTTAATCAACCCAAAACAAAACACGGAAATCGATGAGTTCACTAACATGATGTATACGATGGGCTTACAACCTCTCATCACACGCCCTAGCAGGATCACTACACACAGTGCTACTCTGATTGATAATATCTTTACTAACGTTACTGACACAACAAGTGGACTCATGATAAATGATATAAGTGACCATCTACCTATCTTTGCTATATATGACTGCAAATTCACTGTGGGCCAACCTCCGAACAAAAACACATACATAAGGGTCAGAACTGAAGAAGGAATGAATGCGCTGAAAGACGAGCTACTGAGACAAAACTGGAATAATGTTTACAATGAAACAGATGTGAATGATGCATATGATTCCTTTTTGCAAATATTTAAAACACTCTACGACAGACACTGTCCTGTGAAAAGGAGTCATCCGAAACGGAAGAAGGAACAGAAACCTTGGCTTACGAAACCTTTGATAAATGCCTGCAGGAAAAAAAATACTCTGTACAGACAGTTCATTAAATCTAGGACGGCTCAGTCAGAAGTGAGATACAAACGGTATAGAAACAAGTTAAACACTATCCTAAATGAACGCAAGAAAGAATATTACAGCAATTTACTTGCAGAAAACATGGAGTACACAAAAAAATTATGGGATATTTTAAACAATGTGACTAATAATAAAAGTAAAAAACCGAACTACCCTCCCTACTTCAAGATAAACAGCACACAGGAGGATAACCCGGAGGTCATTGCAAATAGTTTCAACCATTTCTTTGTAAACATCGGGCCGGAACTAGCGAATAACATCCCTGATTCATCCTTGCCTTGGAGTCATTTTGATAAGGATGGAGACAGAAATCCTAGCTCAATGTTGCTCACATCAGTGAAGGACACAGAGATAAGACACCTGGTCAAATTATTCGTTGCCAAAACCTCTACTGACGCTGACGACTTAGACATGAGATTAATCAAGGAGGTATTAGACGGAATCATTTCACCCCTGACCTACATCTTCAATCTGTCATTTCAAACTGGGACTTTTCCTGATAAAATGAAAGTTGCCAAGGTTGTGCCACTGTTTAAGAACGGTGACACACACGAGTTTACAAATTACAGACCAATATCTATACTGCCACAATTGTCAAAAATCCTAGAGAAGCTATTCAACAATAGGCTAGACAACTTCATCAACAAACATAAACTGTTATATGACAGCCAGTATGGCTTCAGAAGGAACCATTCGACTGCTCAAGCTTTAGCAGAGTCTGTGGAAATCATCACTGACGCTATTGACCAAAAACAATATTCCATAGGAATTTTCATAGACCTGAAAAAAGCATTTGACACTGTTGACCATGATATTTTAATGGCTAAACTGGAGAGATATGGCCTTAGGGGTGTAACACTACAGTGGGTCAAGAGTTATCTACACAAGAGATCCCAATATGTTAAAATTGGAGATAACACATCAATGAACTTGGACATAGTCTGTGGGGTCCCTCAGGGTTCAGTTCTGGGTCCAAAGCTGTTTATCTTATACATAAATGATATATGTAAAGTGTCAGATACTCTGAAATTAATAGTATTCGCGGACGACACAAATATTTTCTGCTCGGGAAGTGACTTGAACCAACTGGTGGGAACAGTAAATCAGGAAATGGCCAAACTTCAAGTGTGGTTTAATACAAATAAATTATCTCTAAATCTCGGTAAAACGAAATACATGCTATACGGTAAGAGAGGCAGCAATGACAATCCCAACATTCATGTAAACGGAGTTAACATTGAGAGGGTCCGTGAAAATAAAGTTCTGGGAGTGATTATCGATGACATGTTAAGTTGGAAGCCACACATAGCACAATTAAAAAGGAAGCTGGCTAGGAGTGTGTCTATACTTTGGAAAGTACAAAAAGTCCTAAATCAAAAGGCACTTCATCTGTTATACTGCACACTAGTCTCTCCGCACCTGCAATACTGTGCAGAGGTGTGGGGACACACATATAAAGGCTCCACACAGCCCTTGTTAATTCTCCAAAAAAGAGCCTTGAGAATCTTACACTATGCCAACTACAGGGCGAACACAAATCACTTATTTATCGAATCGAGAATACTCAAACTATATGATTTAATAAACTATCGCACAGCACAAATGATGTACAAAGCTTATAACAGAACTCTCCCTCAAAACCTACAAAATCTCTTCATACACAGAGAGAGACACAATCTTAGAGGGAACATGATTTTCAGGCAAAGGAAGGTACGAACTACGTTAAAATCTTTTTCCTTATCGGTCACAGGGGTTAGACAATGGAATGTGTTAGAAGAAGAAGTCAAAAAAACATCAACACTAAGTGGCTTTAAGAAGAAGTATGTATATTCAACCGTTGACCGGTATAGATTACTGCATGAGAGTTGATAAGTGTCTGAGACACGAATCAGTAGACTTGTGTTGTGACGGGATGGGAGCATAACAAATAACAAATGAACATTCTGTACCCAAGCAATAAGTTGGACCGAAGAAACTGTTTTATGCGATGTCAGCTGTACGTGGTAGGGAGTATCAACAATGTGTAGATATATGAGGTATGAATACCAAGCGCAACTGTTACTCCCACAATTCACGATGGAGTTGCTGAGCTGGTCACTGAATGCTATCGACAGAGTGTTCTCAACACGGCGTGCGGGTTCTGGTGAACCTGCGTGCCCGGATGGGACCTTCATGTCCGGCTACATCATGGATGGTTGGGGAAATTGGAGAGTCATCTGCCTTGCCACTCTGGATGTGGAAGACGTCGAGGACGTGTACGTGTTCGCGTTCATGACAACTGGAATGATCGCCTTGGGATGTGGAATCTTCATGCTACATCGGAAAATGAGAAAGATCGCCACGGAGGTGACCGGCGTGAGGGTGGACAACGCCACCACTCGGTCTACTGTGGTCGGGATGGGCTCTGACATCTCTGCAGTTCGTGACTCCACGGCACTGGTGCGAGTTGAAGTGGCCACTAACCGGGAAGAAATGTTCCCGTCACGGAAGCGAGCTGAAGTTGCCAATAACCGGGAGGAAATGGCTAAGCCCTTGGCTAAGTCAAGGGCAGCGAAAGCTGCAGAGTACAGTGAGGATTCATAAAAAAAAAAAAAAAAAAAAAAAAAAAAAATATATATATATATATATATATATATATATAATAATAAATAAAAAGGTGGGGGGCTCCCTCACCATCTCTCACCATCTCCAAAACTAGTACCTACACTGGACTTTATTTTTTTTTTTTTTATCTTTATTTTTACTTTTCTATTTTTAAATTTTTACTTCTCTTTTTTCCTCGGACCTTGTCTACATGTTGAGACTGTTGCTCTATTGTGATGAACAATATGGACATGTGTGCAGACACACACGTAATCTGTATGCACTGGACTTCAGCTCTCTGTACCACCTACTGCTGTAACATGTTATGTCAAATGTCACTAGGAAAAGGAAAAGTTATGTCAAATGAAAGATGCAATGAAAAGAAAAGATTCGGATTCTGATTCTATCCTGTGTGTAATGGGGGCGGGACTGGATAAGCCTTGGCTTCTCCCGCTTTCCCTTTCGGCCATGTGTATTTTTCTTGTTACTATGTGAAAATGATGTGTGATGATGATTTAACTGACATGCCCGAAATAAACAAATAAATAAATGATGTAGCACGACCGCTTTCATGAAGTCTGCGTGAAAAGGAGACCTCCATCCTCTCCACTGCCTCTCGGCAGGCACGCCCCGACACTCTACCGCTTCTATAAACCGAACCAAAGCACTTAACACATCTGTGACCCCGATGAATGTCTCGCTGCACTCTCACCTACGCCATCTGCCACACGGGCACAGGTAACCCAAGCCAGCAAATGGAGACACACATGGACAGACACATGGACGCGGCGCTCATATTATACCCCACAACGCACTGTACAAACACCAGCACTGACGTAACACACATCAACACGATTACTGCCCAGGGGTTGAGCAACACAAGAGATCCAACCATCCAGCAATATGACGCACAATGTGTTGTACTTCATGTACTATTAGGTACTAATATAATAAGGATTGAGTCACAAGCAGAACTAAAGCATGTTTACTTCTGTTTGTCTGTTTCTCAAGATTTGTAATGCAATATTATCAGCTGAACAGATGTCAGACCCAATATGCTCCTTTTGGTTGGGTTTTAATCATTAAGTCATAAAAGATAAATAACTGAAATATGCTATAATTGAAAGTGCAGGATTTAAAAAAAAAAAAAAGCTTTAAAATAGGGAGGAAAATCAATCAAGGCACACAGTTGGAGTGGAGCTCTGAGTGGTCGGACAGTCCTGCAAACACACACAGACGGTCCTCTGCTTCCACCTGCTGAATATTGGTGGAAACTACAACTATGAGAACTACAAATAAGGGTGACCTCACTGTGTTTTCATAACTGCAGATCACAGCTGCTGTGAGAGAGACTGGCATCAGTCATCATCAGAATATAAAGATAGTGCTTTTATTTTGAAAGGGTAACACGGATGGACAGTTTAAAGGTCAGGTGTGTCTCTCAAAAAGATTGTGTTGTTTAGTTAACACCTGACTGATGAAGACATGGGGTTTGTCAATGGTTTTCTGTGGTTGATAATAAGTGACTTTACAATGTATTTTTTGTAGTTTTCTTAGTTAGAGAGTCAGTTAAAACTAGCAAAAAAACGCTATTTGCTGGTTGTTTTTGTTAGCTAACTCGGCTAACAAGCGTTTAGCATTCGTTAGCCTAGCTGCTCGTATTGAGAGTTGTAACGTTGCTAGGTGGCGTAAAGTGTGTAGTTCAGTAGCTCTGATATATTGTCACATTTTATGTGTAATTTTCGCTCACTGTTTTCGTTATCTTTTATATGTGATTCAGTTTAAAGGGGGACTATTAGTTTGATTAATTTTAGTTAAATATGTTTATCTGTAGCACCCCATCAGAGCTCATCATCCTGTACACTTAAAAATGTGAACAACACTAAAGAGCAGAAGATTGGGGTTGTGGGTAATTTACAAGAGCCATCTGGGCCAAAGAAAAGCCTGAATATCTTAAAGGAAAATAACTGCTTTATTAACCTGAGTCCATTGAGGTTGACAGGGACATTACATTGCAAAGAGCACTTTGGGAGGGACCACTCATGGGTCATTTATTAAAGTAAATTGAGGTTAAATGTGGTCCAGGCTGAGAGACTAAATGGCAGGGGATATGGCCCAAAAAAGGTAATAAAGATATGATAGCCAATAAGCAATGTAAATAAGCACAACCGCACTAAATTGTCTAATTTACGATTACATATTACAATAACCAAAAGTCCTACAATAAATTTCACCACATCTCTGCTGATTTTCATCTGATTTTAATGACGAAAAAAACACCCAAGTAGTTTCTCCTTTCCTCTTAAGCAACAACAGCATGAATACTTCAGAATTTTAGAATATTTACTTCAGCTAATGTTCATCATCTCTTAATGGAAGTGCATACATTGCGTACTGTGAACACAAGAAGAGCCAGTGAAATCCGGGTCCCGTTTGTGTGCACGTATGAGCCAAATCAGCCTCATTTGTGATTCCTCAGGGTATGTCCTGTGTTTGCAGAAGGAGAGGTGTATCATATCTGCATCAGCTCAAATAAAGTGTGTGTGTGTGTGTGTGTGTGTGTGCGTGTAGTGGGGGGGTACCTGGAAATATCTTGAGAGTTACTGGTCCTTGCTGCCTCCAGAAGAGCATCGCCTTGTTATTGCAGAAACAAATGCAGAAGATTGAGTACACATTGAAGATTCAAGATTGTTATTATCATGCAAGAATTTGTTACCAGTAATAAAATCCTTAGTCTCAGTCAAGGATGTGTAAATACTCACTCGGCCACTATACCTGTTTTCGTTTTGTAAAAATGTGCAAAAGTAGCTGGCGCTCAATATTACCATCAATTTACAATATTTTTAATACTAAATTAGTCATAACTAATACACAAAAATATGCTAAGTCAGAGAACACAATGATTGATTTATCAGCAATGGTTGGTAAAGTTACCTTTGTTATCAGAATCTTTCTTCAGGCAGAAGGCCACTGCTGCAGCAGACAACACACCGACAGAGGCCACTCCTGCTCGGCTGGTTCCTCCACCTTTCCCACCACTTCCACCGCTCTCTTCCCAGTACTGGTTGTTGTTGCGCCCTCTGCTGGCCAGAGCCGCCCACGAGCTGCGGCGGTTCTCCAGGTTGGACAGCCATCTAGGGGCGAGGTGGTGGTACTGCACCGACGGGTTGACGGTGGTACAAGCGGTCTCCTCAGCTAAAATCCCCCGTCTGGAGACCCGGGAGGTAGACACGATCGGGTTGCGGTTGGTCTCTGCCGGCGTCTCGCGGATGCCCTGGCACGCGCCACCGCTCGCGCTGGTCTTGAGCACGCGGCTGCACGGTGACAGGCTGCGCGACCTTCGCGCAATAAGCCTGGTGGGAACAGATGATAACATGGCAAAGAACTCAACGGAAAGAACCGGGGGATGAATCGCTCAGTCTGGCAGTTAGTCCGGGGGGGGTGACGTATACTCTACAGGCCGGCGGCGCCGCGGTAATTCCGATGTTCACGTTAAATCACCCCGATCTACAACCATCGAGACGAAAACAACCGCTTCACCTCATCGTGGATGTCACCAGAACGCGAGGTGCATTTTGGGAAATGTTGTTTTACTGGAAACGTCGGTGGCAATACGCTTTGGTGAGATGTGTACCTGCCACATACTTCCGTGTTCGCTTAACTCAAATTACAGTGGGATACGGCTACTTTGGAAGGTCCTCGTCTAAAATACCCACTTGGTTTTACAGTAGAGCTGATCCACATTAGATTTGTCGATACAATATAGAAAAAAAGCTTTGACTATTACGCAGTTAGGTGTTTTTTTCTCTCTCAAATAGGAGGCGATATCACATTTGCTCTTTGGTTTCACAACGCGAGGAGTTAATTTGCCGTATCAGGCGGGACAGAGCTCTTTTATCTTTCTAGTCTTTTCATATACATGTTAATACTGAAGGACTGGAACAGATTTGATGACACAAGCAGTTGTTTTGTCGTTGTACTTATCCTTTTCATAGTTCACCATGGCCGCCAGATGGCGTCAAATCACAGAGCTGATGTAGTTTATAGTACACAGGCCATCGCAGGCAAACGTCATCATCTTTATTAAGTGTCTTCAGTTTCGGCCATATTATTGAGAATGGCTGGATAACATCGTTATTCTCATCTAATCAGGAAAATGACACAATTTTAGTCTGAGAGAAGGAGCAGACTCTAAACCACAGATAAACACAGCATCAAAGTTTTGAGTGTCGACACAGCGACACTATAGTGTAATCACATGCTAATTAACAGGGTTATTTTGGGACACAGGTTGGTAAAATGTAATGTTAAGGCTCCATCCCACCAGCAACACTGTGCTTTTGTTACGAACACAAAACCATCAAATCACTATTGGCCACCGTTGTGGACAGTCTAGGATTTACTGTATGAGATATGAATGCATCTTCTTCACCAAAGTGAACACGCTTAGCAAGGGACGTGGAAGATGGTTTGTATTGTGACTGCAAAAGAGAGAACAGAGTCATTGTGGGAGAACCTGATGGGCTTGAAATTATTTCAATAGTTCTAGGGAGAAAACAGAAGTCGTCCACACACACACACACACACAACGCCATGCTCTAGTCGAGAGGAAACAACGCATGAATTTAGGACTTCCTGTACACGAAACCAAACATGATTTGCGTGATGATAATATAAACTACTCTTTGAGATCATCTTGCTTCCTTGTTTTTTTTGTAATGTACCTGTTGATATGTGATCCTGCAGAAAGTTATCATTCAACTGTTTTTAAAGTAATGGTATATCAGTTCATGAAAGAAAAAACATTTGATTTAGTAGCACGAATGACAAGGAAAGATTGTTCAGAAATCTGATATTACTGGTATTACTGGTTACCGTTTTCTGCAAGTCATCACCTACTTGCACATGATGAGTTAAGAAACCATGTATGTATTTATGTTTTTAACAAATTTCTTGAAAAAGTTATTTTCTTGTGACTGAAATACAATCTAAGCCACACCATTCTGACATATATACAAGTGTGGGTTGCAAGGTGGGTATGCTGTCTGCTCGCAAAAGGCTTACTAGACATGAATCATAGAGCACGTCATGCTCAGCCACCATAAATCCACTGGCACCTTCACCAGCAATCCCTAAATCTAAATGTCAGTGTGGGTTTGTTATTAGACACCTGACGATTTATCCATTCTCTCCAGCAAATGCAGCTACAGAAAACTCACTATTGATCTCAACAATTAAACTGAACTATGGGTCGCGACAGTCGTCTGCACAGTTGCAGGTACCAGACTGGATTGGCAAACACTGATGATAAGTTTAGTTAATGATTGCGATGGCAGTCAGTTAGTCCCCTATATGCTCCATTTTAATCATCCTTTAATTTAACCTGTAAAAGCTGGTCACAACAGCAGCGAAATGTAATTGTATTGAAATAATATCACTCCGAAAAAAACTCCACTCCACTCCACTTTTTGGATTTGACTGGTGTTTTTTTTTGCTCCGCGGGTTCTTTGCTTTCCAGTAGTAAATCCATCCATTCTGCACTTTCATTTTTATTTGCTTTTTTTGAATAAATATTGCTAGCCTGGGTCTCTAGAGCTCTCAATTTTATATTGCTCCACAAATGAGTTAGTCATTACTTTTACACAGCAGTCCTTTCGATTTGTCAAATCATAGTGGAAATAATGGCATTACCCATGGCTCTGTTCGAGGAATCGTTGCTATTTAACTTAAGTTTTGGATCCATATTTTCCTCTATAATCCCATATGATTCTCCTGCAGTGGTCCCACACCTTGGGAACTAATCATTTATAAAAACTGTGTGGATACTATAGGGTTTTTTCAACCTGTTTATTCAGTTTAATTTAAAAAAAAAAACTGCGTTGCTCCTGTGCAAAGAAAGAGAGTAAAGCCTAACTGCAGAAAGGGATCGCACCTAAATGACATGGGTGTAAGGCTGCAGCACAATGGCTACACTGCTGAAGGCCACTTGTCCACCACCACAAAATGAACATTTCAGCACACACACACACAAAACAAACTTGCATGGCCTTTTAGTTTTATATTTCTAAACATGCATGTGATTCTAAGTAGAAAAATAAGGTGCCCTTTAGATTGATTGGGCCGAAGGATGTCGTGAGAACACCCACAGATCAAATTGAGTTAAGGAGGCTGACAATGAGCTTACACATAAGATGAGAGGAGGGAGAGCAATGGAGCAGAAAATGACGGGGCAGACTGTGTGAAAAATAGATGGAGACAGGCAGCCGGGCATGCAGAGTGATGGATATTATAACACATAATAACACCCACAAACATATATGGCATTATAGGAAACTTAAATATATGTTGGTGCCTTTTTGTAACTGATAACTAAAGCCGTTCATAAGGAAGTATTCAACCTAGAAGTGAAAACAAAAACCAAAAAATAGGCTACTGAGGTTACACGTCAGCCAACAGGCTTCAGGCGCGTCCCCGCTGCTCCGTGAACTAACTAGTTTGCAAAAAATTGCGCGTGTATGTCTGATAGCGCGGGTTGCGTTCAAATGCTTTCGGCAATATGAAAACGACAAAACAGAGTAATCACACAGGAGTTGCTTGCAGGTTTAAACCACAGAAATATAGTTGTTATTATATATTCAATGTGGAACAGAGAGAGTGAAGTGGCTTGTCACTGTTGTTCCCACCTGTTGGCAACGTTAGACACCTGCCTATTGTCCCTGGTTCAACAGGTAGACCTGGTTCCAAATGTGTTGCTACACCTCCTCCAGACCTATAGCTGTGATGTAGCCTAACCAGTACTACTGGTTGTGAATGTTATTTGGATTTCGTATACCATTACTTTACGTCACTGTGGTTGCAAAGCACATTGTTTTGTTCTAGCTAGCGCTAAAACAGCTACAGATACTGACTATGTAGTTTTTGTTGTTGTTCTCGTCAGTTTTACTTACCTTTTGTTGTTTTGCACACATTAGATGTGAACGTAACTAAATAGCTGTAGGCTGCTTGGTGTTTTAACAGATCAACTATGATATGGTAATGCACCGGTATGCTAATGTTACCAACCGCTTTCAGATTAACGTGTATTTTGTAGGATAACTTTTTAAAGCGTGGGTCTACTTGTTAAGTAATTGAAAACAGACAGGACCAAAAACAATGTAGTGAAACCATAAAACAGTTTTGACCGGATGCAGGTTTGTGTAAGGCTGACCGAGCCCGTGTGGCATTTGATGTTTTCTGTATACCGTCACATCAAATAAATATAGACATATACCGACATTTATATTAATTATTGCAAGTTTTTTTCGTTTTTTTGACGTTAAAAGTGAAGTCAAACGAACAAAATATCTCGACGAGGCAGAGCAGCGAGCTTTACGAGGAGCACCTAAAGGAAGCACAGGGAGGCGTTCCCACCGTCGACGTCCCTGCGTCGCCTGGCTGTTCTCCTCCTTTCCCCCCCTCCCTCCCGCCACCTCCCCCCCTCCATCCACCTCCTCTTCCTCTTATTTCTCTCCGCATCTCCTCCACCACCTGCCACAGCAGCGACGCAGCGAAGGAGAACCGCCGCAGATCATCGCCAGCTCACGGAAGACCGCAGTTGAGAGAGGGGGGAGAGAAAGACACGCAAGGGGAGAAGACGGATCAGGGGTGAGACGAGAGAGACGGACGGAAACCGAACCATATGGTTCGTCCGAGGAGCGACTGAAGAGGACTGCTGACACGGGCTGAAACTTATTCAACCACCGCAATCAAGTGAAAGGCTGGTTCGATCCACCCATCTCATATTTTTGATACTACTTTTATTTTTTTTGCCTTTTTTGTCCTCGCGCACCTCTGTTTGATTAGTTTTTGCCGGCTGGTTGTTGTACCTCCCTGAACACACACACACACACACACACACACACTGGTCATCACAAGACGCGGTGCAGCCTTAAAAAAAGAGAAAAGCTTCCTGGAAGGAGGGAATTGAATTCGACAAGTTATTCCCGAAGAAGAGGAGGACCAGAGTGGTTGTCTCCCCGCTTCCTTTTTCGTTTCCCCCGGCTCCCCGTGTCTCCTCCGGGCCCCCAACAGCAGGGGTGTCATCGAGACCCTCTCTCTCCCACCCCCCCTCCCCTCCCGGTAACGAGCCATGTCTGGGCAGGCTGTCACCATACCGGACGACCGGGCGTTTGCCAGCTTCAAGGCGGAGTGTCTGTGCGAGGAAGGCTGGAACATGAGCCACAACAAGGGGGGCATCACGGTGTGGACCCAGCGTCTGGAGGAGGGGAAGTCCATCCACAAAATCAAGGTGAGACTCCACACAGGTACGAAACAGAGGAGAGGGCCCTCGAATATGTTAAAAGATAAACTCACTTTCTATGGGAGGGGAGGAAAAAGAAGACCCTGCTAATCCAGTTTATTCTAGTGCTTTTTTCTAAATTCCCATCTGATTCAAACTGCTGACGTGCTTTAACTGCTGCTTTTTATTTATTTATTTATTTATTTTTTGCTGCATGGGAGTTGCAGAGGCTTCTACAAACCACTAACAGCTTATTGCATTTCAAAGAAATGTCTTTAGATGACACAGCATACCACATGTCGCCCCTTTTGTAAACACAACCAAACGGGGTTAGTCAATAGTCTGCATCTGACACAGCAGTGCAAAGCCTGACCCTTTTTAATACAATATAAATGTTTCATTGAACACATCCGGTGTTAGATCCACTCAGCTATTTATACATGTGTAAAGTCAGTGGTTGTTTTGAAGAAATCCCCTGTACTATTAGAAAAGTACTCTTCAGAGAAGGTTTCCTCTGCCAGCCAAACTATTTTCAAGCCTCTAATCCAATGTATCTGTGTGTATACGACTGCTTACTTTGTTGACTTCTCTGGAGTTGGTTTAGCATGCAAAGTACTACAATAGACTATACTACTGCACACGGCTGCAAAGAATAGTCAATAAGACAGGAAATAAATCTATGTTATGAATTATGAGTCTTTTTATTGCAGCTTTGAGGATTTGCTGCTTTTCTCAGTTTCATATTATTCTAAATACTCTGGGTCTAATACAAATATTGTAGGTTAAAGACATTATTTTGATAACTTGTGATGGTCATTCGTTTAGTTTGAACCATTGCAGTAGGTTCCTGATCATCGTTTAAATAAGGTGATGTGAAAGTATGTGATGAGCAAACTTTGTTATCTTGTCAAAAGAAACCAGCCGTGGCAGTTTCAGATGTGAATGTTTGTCTTGGGAGTCGCTGACGAGGCGTCAGCAGGTCAGCGACTCACTTTAGGCTGTGGAAGAACCGCTGCGTCTCATCTTTCATATTATATTCAACCTCGTCATTAATAATGCTGTTGTTAATGGTCCGGGACATGAAGGTTATTAAAAAAGTTTGTTCACATGTTAAGATACAAACTGACGGTTCTAAACAGCATTCAGCTCCCTTTTAATCACTTGGATCATCAATTATTTGAAGGAAGTTAAGTGCTATAAGTAGATTGTTGGCTGACTGCATGGTAAAAGATTTTCATCCAAACAATGATTTATTCTGCATCAAGCCAACCAAATCTAACACCATTTGGGATCGTCAGCCATTTGGAATTTATTTTTAAAAAAGATTAAATTATCAACAAATGAAAACCCCCCCAAACATATTATGTCACTGTCTTGCAGTTCACATTCACATTCTCCATTTAGCCTCCAACCTGTCTAACTGGCAGTTTTATGCCAGTTAGACAGGTTTGAGGCTAAGTGTCACTTTCACCTTAAAACAGGTATTTCTTCACACCTGACAGCGTTTTGGGAGGTTGCTTCCACGTTTATCATTAACACCTGACATCATAATCCCACTGCCCTTTTCTCAGGGATTCATTGTCTCCGTCTGTGTAAATGTGGCCTTCCTGCTCGCACATCCGGGTCCGAGGAGCACGAGCAAGCCACCAGGTGTTTGCTCTGCCAGTGGTGTGTGTGTGTGCGCATGGGTGTGTGTCTGTGTGCGTATGGGTGTGCAGGGGACCAAAAACAGCAGAGGGATTTTCCCAACCCCCCCTCCCACACACACACACACACACACACACACACACACACCCTATCTACTGCATCTTTGTACCGCAGGGTCCTGGTTGTGTGCATGTGTGTTGTGAATTGTCAGCCTCATTTGTGATTCCTCAGGGTATCTACTGTGTTTGCAGAAGGAGAGGTGTATCATGTCTGCATCAGCTGAAAATAAAGTGTGTGTGTGTGTGTGTGTGTGTGTGTGTGTGTGTGTGTGTGTGTGTGTGTGTGTGTGTGTGTGTGTGTGTGTGTGTGTGTGTGTGTGTGTGTGTGTGTGTGTGTGTGTGTGTGTGTGTGTGGTGTGGGCAGGTGTGTTTCCTCAGGACAGCTCTGCAAACAGAAAAGTAGAAAGTGTACACAGACACATTTGGAGTTTGAGTGGAGCTCCTATCTTTACCTGCCACTTTATCGTTATGTAAATATGACAGTTATAGGACCTTTATTTTACATGGTAAGGCTGTTCTCTAGTTCTTCTTTTCAGTCTCTCGCACGGTCAGTTCATCCAAACTCTGACGTGGGCACAAGCTTCTATTTAGAGAGGAAATAAAAGCATGCATCTTTGCGGATGCATGTCAAACGATTAATGTGAATATATATATATATATATATATATATATGCCTCTTCCTGTTTCCCAAAGAAAAAGTGATACATTTCAAATCAGAGAGTGAGCGAGAGAACAGACTGGCAATCATCGTTATCATTAGGCGTCCTAATTATCATCAGCCCCCATTATCGTCATAATCACGGCCACGATCATCAATAATGACTCGAGGTATCGCAGTGTGATCGTCACAGCTGTAACCGGCATCGTCAACATCCTATCAGTGGTCGTCACATGACTCCACATAGAATGCACCATGCGTGGGTCTGTGTGTTAGCGTGGGTGTTTTTTTTGTTTACTCCAATACTTTGACAAACTGTCAGACTGCCTCTCTGCCACAGACACACACACACACACACACACACATAGTGGGGACTCCTGGATTTGCTTTCCCCCCTGCTGACACGCCTGCCACTGAATCACACGTTACGCACTCCTTTTTTTTTTAATATTCTTTTGAGATCACCCTGAAGAGCAAACGATGCGAGTTGATGGGTCGAGGGCCAGAGCGAGGGAGAGAAGAGAGTGGCGGGGAGAGAATAAGAGTGGTGGACACAGAATAAGGAAGAGACTGAGTAGTGGTGGGTGGAGTGGGTTTGATGTGCATGGGTCAAGAGGTCACTGGATGATCTGAGTGGGCAATGGGGACAGTGTGGACTCGAACCAGGCACGGAGAAAAAGACAAACCACAGGATCGTGTACTGTTTGTGTTTACCTGCCTTTTCTGTCTCCCTTGGTCTCTGCGTTCTCTCCCTGAACTCCCTTTCACCCGCCTCGATCTGCGTCTCCCTGCCTCATCTGTTGACTTCACTCTATTACCGCGTAATGGAATTAAGCACACGTCTACTCAGCTGGCTGTATGTCTTCATTCTGCCCTGGATATCTTCCTCTCCCTGTAGTTCTCCTCTTTTACCTTCTCGTTTGCTTTTCCTTCTTCCTCCTGCTCCTGTTTGTTTGCCCATAGATGCAACACATCCATTATTCTCCCTGGTCTTTTCCAGCTCTCCAATCTGTCTGCACACACACAGATATCAAATACCAGACCTTATGTTAAACATGGGGTCCTGTCGACATAATATATTTAATATCACAAAATCTTTTATTCTGCCAAGGCAACAAACACAGTTAATGTAGTCTTTATTTTGAAAATTCCATTATACTGTATATAGGCCACATTATTATGTTATACCAGGTCAAGATTCAGCATCTTTTAATGACTTTATACACTTGATGTATTAGGACATGTCAGTTTTTGTAAGCCTGACTCACCGGATCTAGACCTTGTGGGTTTATTTCACATTGAGTTCCCCTCCCCTTCCACAGTAGATAGGATATAGCCTCTGCATGCTGCATGCTGTGCTTAGTGCCTCCCAAGACGATTCTGATTGGTGCTAAAGATATACAAACAAGAGCACTGCTTCCCCTATACCAGAATGAGAATGTGTGAACCCAGACCTTTCTTTAGTGCTGACACAGCGCTGTGGCGATAGATCTGGCTCTGTCTTGTTGACACTGTCGCATGGAGGTGTTAATTCTATTATACTGTACGTTTAGGGATTGAGGTCAAAGTTAGGGATGGTGCTGCATAGACTGCATTATTGCAGAGTGTTTCTAATAATCTGCTTCCCCCATGTATTAAAATGCAATCCAAAAATAGAAGCACCTCGATATAATGCAGTCCAGTGCAACACCACCTTTAACGCCAGTAGTAAACATATCATTAAGTTTACACATTTCTGACAACGTCAACTAAAAGTGGGTTTGAAGCCAAAATGAGACATTGGGAGGTATGAGATCTGGTCCTAGGAGAATGCTAGCATGCTAAACTTAGACAATTAACATCATATCAGCTAAACAGCAGCATGCTAGTGTTGTCCGTTTCCAGATGAAGTCTTCTCATGATCCTTAGTTATGATATTTGACTTTCATATGACATTTTTAGCTGCACGGTGGTGTAGTGGGTAGCACTCTCGCCTCACAGCAAGAGGGTCCTGGGTTCGATTCCCGGGTCGGCCCGGGTTCCTTCTGTGTCGAGTTTACATGTTCTCCCCGTGTAAGCGTGGGTTCTCTCCGGGTTCTCCGGCGTCCAAAGACATGCAGGATGGGGATAGGTTCATTGATGACGCTAAATTGCCCGTAGGTGTGAATGTGAGCGTGAATGCTTGTCTGTCTCTACATGTCGGCCCTGTGATAGACTGGCGCCCTGTCCAGGGTGTGCCTTCGCCCAATGATAGCTGGGATTGGCTCCAGCCCCCCCGCGACCCTAAATACAGGATAAGCGGTAGAAAATGGATGGATGGATGACATTTTTAGTCTGTGATTAGTAAAGGATTCTGTGGATCCATATCTGAATGAGCACTTCAGATAACAAGTTTTAAAAAGGCAAGTACAGAACATGTACAATAAAGTTGGCGATCATTTTCTGAAACGAAGCCCTCGAGCATCAAGGCGAAGAAGATGGGGCAGATTGAGTTTTAACTCTCCTGGAGAGACAAGTCCACTCCTTTCTCTTGCTCTCATCCTCCATTGTGCAGCCCTTCTTTATTGTTATTATTAAGACTAATTCCCCCTTGCAATTGTAACTGTAGTAACAGCTTTACTCAAGGGCTGCAGACCTCTTTAAACGGAGTCTATGTATGGTGCCTTCTGCTCCAAAGCTGACATGGACAGGAGTCCCTATGGTTTCATTAATAAGCTCTGAATCAAGACATCATACTCGTTCCAAATCCATGAAGCACGGCTGTATGAACAATTTATTACTCCTGCTTTGAGTTTAAAGTAAATTCTAAGACTTGTTTGGCCTCGAAAAATCATCTTCAACACTTACACACATACTTTATATTATATAATGCATCACATCACAGTATGGTGACGATCTCTGCATCTCTCCTCAACACCACACTATACTTTACCGTGATTTTTATGGGATGCAGTACCTTGAGTTACATATGGTCAACTACATAAATGTTGTTCATTTATTAATGTTTTGTTAATGTATTTATTCTTTCTTAAGTTCCTGTTTATTTTTTTTTTTCCCCACTCAGGTTTATATACTTATTATTTGTTTTTTTGTTATTTATTTTAAATTCTGAATTAATTTATAGTTTGGATGCTAAAATATCTCAATACATTCATATGTTTTTTGGTTAAATTAAATGAAAGCAAGAAACTATAATATATATATCTATTAGGAGTACATGAGAAAACATTGTATGTTGTTTACTTGTTTATTAAAGTTAAAAATAAATAAAAAACATCTCTATGATTCAGTTATGTTAGCGCTGTACATTTTCTTTCTTGCCTAAAAATGAACGTCTCTTTCTGTTTCAGTGTCGGATGGTGTGTAAGGACTTGTCGGCCGAGACCATGTACGACGTTCTCCATGACATTGAATACAGAAGGAAATGGGACACAAATGTCATCGAGACCTTCGATATCGGGAAACTCACGGTCAACGCGGATGTCGGTTACTACTCATGTATGTTACACGCTCCAACGCACAACATATGCTGTTTACAGAAAGGGTTGGCATGTCACTAACATGATTGGGGGCTGTGAGGAGAAGCACAGATGTGTGCAAAGTGCACATTGATCATCAGATCGTCCTCATCAGATTTATCTTGCGTGTTAACAGGGACGTGTCCGCGGCCTCTTCGCGACCGTGATGTCGTCACGCTTCGCACCTGGCTGCCAATGGGGAATGATTACATCATCATGAACTACTCTGTCAAACATGCCGTGAGTGCCCCACACACACACACACACACACACATTAAGACATGCTCAGCTGAGTCCATGCTCATTCATCCCTTTAGAGTGTGTTCAAAGGTGCATTGTGAAACAAATGGGCCGTTTGAAAATGAGTGCACATGGATGGTTGATCCAGTTCAGTACCCTCAAGGATGTTGTGCTGAATTAAAAGAACTCCTTAACTATTTGTCATAAAACATAATTAATAATTTGATTTTGCTGAAAACATTTGTTGTGTTTTTATTTCCTGCTTCCAGTCGTGCTTTCAGGGAATTTGAATGCCAAAGGTCGGTAAAGCAAACAGACTGATTAGAGAACAATGAGCCCACAGGAATGACTTTCAGTTTGGAATCAGATCAGAAACCTCAGCCTTTTAATTAAGCTGCGTAACTGTTTCAGTTGCACCACTCTCGATCTGTCTTTTCTGTCTCATTTCTTGCTTCTCTGTCCGTCCGTTCCCCAGTCTCTGTTTCTGTTTCTGAGTTTCGCTCACTAATTTAATGTTTACAAAAGGATAAGACCTCTCATGTGACCCTTAGCTGTTGCCTTCCGCATTCCTGCATCAATAAGTGGTTACGGATAAAGTAGATGGTGTGTGTGTGCGTGTTTGACTAGCCAAGGTCACTCTATCAGTAGAATTTGAGAGCTTCTGACTTGTGGAGTGCAGTTTAAGGAGATCTTTAGTGGAGTGCTGCGTTCACACATCCACTGCCGGCCGTCGGTCCACTTATACTATATTTGACTCCACGTTCAACTGTGCTGTATGTCTTGTTGATTCATCGTTGAATGTATATAATGTCAAAAGTAAGAAGTGTCCATAAGTAACCAGAGCCCACCTCGCTGTGACTAATGAGGATAATTCGAATACTCTCTTGAGTGCCTCCTATTAAAACCTCATTATTATTATTATTAGCTCAGAACATAAAATTGTCTGATTTTCCCAATAACCTGCAGATGTAATGAAAATATAAGTCAGATAATAGCGTAATGATAAGCAGTTACATAAAGGTTCTTAAGCACTCCTCAGTGTGCCTGTCCCAATTAGCACAGGCTAGCCAGTGCTGTGCTTTATTATCATGAATAATAATCTTGGATATATATTCAAAGGAGCCAGCAGTGTAATGTTGGGCCTTTACTGCTGTTATCCACATAGTGTGGGCTGGATTAGCATCTGAAATATGACTGTGAAGCAGGAAATCTGATTGATTGACAGCAGAAACCCCCCCAGAACCCCAATGCTTACCCTGCACAACGTATGTCAAACACACAGACCGACACAGGGAGCTGAAGACAACATTTTTAGTTTTTTTTTAAAGTAGTGATTTCTGAGTCTCCTCCGCCTGTGGTGCATGTGACATTAACGTAATAAATGAATTACTCGTGGAGCTACAGAGAAAATAAATTAGGATTTCCCAGAGTTGTTGTCCTGTTCAGGGTTGATGCATGCACTGAATAAGGATGTTAATTCTAATGAGACTGTGCATGTTTTATTGTCTTCACAGAAATACCCTCCTACAAAGGGCTTGGTTCGAGCTGTCTCCATTCAGACTGGCTACCTGGTCCAGAGCCAGGGACCAACCAACCACTGTACCCTCACTTACATGGCCCAGGTGGATCCACGAGGTAACACACACACACACACACACACACACACACACACACACACAGAATGCATGTTAAAGACACATACTCGGGTGCTTATTGCTTACTCAAAGTTCTAATGAATGAGTCAGTCCCCTGCCTTTATTTCAAAATGAATCGCCATAGTAACCATATGAAGGACAGCCAATTTACTCCACTGCCTTGCTCCGTCCATCTTCTCTCTCTCCCTCATCTCTTTTCCCATTCATTACTCTGATTCTCCCTGTAATTGAAGGTATTTACTGTCACACTCCTGCATGCACATATGTAATGTCTGTAGTTACAAAGCTCCACTTTGATCCTGGTTGACATGATATGTAATAAAGCTAACATTAAATCTCCTTTATACCCCCCCTTTTCCCCCACTTCCTTTTTTACTCACTTTCGTTCTGTCATTCTCACACTTTTCTCCTCTGTTCCCTCCGTCTCTTTGCAGGTTCGTTACCCAAGTGGGTTGTCAACAAGTCTTCCCATTTCCTTGCTCCCCGTGTAAGTCTTTTGAAGATTAATCCAGATTATGTGTGTGTGTGTGTGTGTTGCATGTTTGGCAATGTGTTAATCCACAGGCATTTATACAGCCAATTAATAATTGCTCCTACAAATGCACTTTGTTGTTTTCAGTATTTGTTTGTCTGTTTGAGGGTGTGTGTGTGGATACTTAACTTAAATACTTAAATAGTAACTCATTGCAATGCACAAGAACAGCAAAATATCAAGAAAAGAGAAAATAAAAAGCAAGAGGGCACAGTCTCCATTGACACAGGATCATCCACACCCTCAATACATTGTTTTGTAATTCTTGCATTTTATACCTTTTTAAATACAATAATTTCCTTTCTGAGAGCTGACGTTGTTGTTGACCAGGTCTATACAGATCTATACAAAATAAACACATGTTATCTTACTGTGTTGTTCATCTATTCTGTTGTTTTCAGGCATTGAAGAAGATCAACAAAGCCTGTTTGAAGTATTCAGAGTGGAAGCAGAGACACAACCCTGGCTTCAAGCCCTGGCTCTACCCTGAACAGACTACGTTACCCAGCATCCCGCTCTCTGAGCTCAGCCTCCAGCGAGCTGAGAGCTTGGAGAATATTGATGAGAGCTCCCTGGCTGAGACCCAGGAGAGAGAAGACAGCGACTAACACACACACCTGCACACACACAGTCATGTCTTCATACACACACACACCAACAGAAATGCAGGGTTACATGCATAGCTGATACACTTCCGTAATTACACTTGTGTATACGTGATTCTATATGTACGTATGTGTGTATGCAGATGCAGGCATACTAACAGGCACATGTATACGGCCATTCACACACACAGACAAACTCATATTTGACCAACTCCATCTCACACTTATATACATAATGTATGAACACGTACATGCAACATAGATGCACTCGCAGATACACACCAACCACTCGCAAGCTGCATCAAGAAACAACTTATTTTTACAGTAATGCCATATTAGTTGGAATCAGAAAAGCGTCTGTTAACGTCATTTTTCATGCTCCTTCAAGGGATATCAAAGTTTTCTAATTGGGGCCGATGTAGATTATCATAGAAAGGTATATTTTCAGTGGGATTTGCTGTTGAAATGATTATGTAATGACGGTGGACATCTAGCTCCCAATCGAAATATGATTAATGGATTTCAAAATGATACTCCTTTTATCTGAGTTATGTATGCAATCTATTTTGTGGGAAAACATCCCAGTGCAATCCCTAATGGTCATGTGTACCCACGCCGTCTCTCTGTCACTCAGTGTGTGTCTTCATCACATTTTGTAAGCACATAATAAATATGCAGGCATGCAGAAGGCAGCTGGAACCCCAAACCTGCAACCCCTTCTCTCTCTCTCTCTCTCTCACACACACACACACACACATACACACACATACAGATGTTACACACGTACTGTCTGCTCCTCTAATTGAGAGATGTATGAATGTATGTAGAGTTTAAAAAATTAAATACATATTCCTACAAAGATTTTCAAATTTCACTGGTGAACGGAGTCATTTTTTCATGTGTCTGATTTACATATTTTTAAAAACGCCACTCCCATGATCAGGAAAAGCCATGACATGCCAGTCTTGGAATGTGTGTATGCGTTTGTTTGGTTGCACGTACCCATGTGCCGGTATGTGTGCGCAGTGGCCTAGATCAGAATTAGGAATTCCCCAATCTGTTGTCATGGCAACTCTGAGATCGACTCCACACCAAAGGGAGACATAAAGTGCTTTTCTGTCGCAGAGGAAGTGACTTATCGCAGGGTGTCTGCTCCTCTTCCCTACGTAGTATAAGACTAAGAGCATGTGTGTTGTAAATGCACCACATATACAGTGGCTACCACCACTGCTTCCCTGTAGGGAGCTAATTGGCTGACATGACACTTGTCTTGCGTAACCCACACTTGCACCCAGTACAACGGCTTTTTAAAGCCATTGTACTGAGTGCAAGTGTGGCTTCAGACTTAAGCATATCGGATAAACATAAGATGAGAAAATGATGTGAAAGTCCAGGACTCAAGCATCCAATCGTACATGTTAACCTCATGCTTCAAGATGTTTTTCTTTTTGCCCGTCATCTTCTCTGACTCTTCCCTTTTACGACATCCGCCCCTGCATATGCACTGCCTCATAAATTATGAATGATGAAGGAAAGTGTATGTGAGGGCTGCAAAAAGGCGTGCTGTATATGCAGCTTTCCCACAGCTGCATTGAATGTTATAACCGTCCGTCCTTCCTCGGAGTCTTAATGAGGCCTTTTGCTCAGCCACCATTATATATACGTGTGTGTGTGTGAATGAGGTGGGGGGGAAAAAGCTGCATGTGCACCACTTTGTGAACTGTGTCCCGATGGCATCCCTGCATTGTCTTCCACCCGCCTCCACAGCAGGTGGAGACATATAAGCAGCACGATGGCCGGCATCCCTCTGTGTGTGTTACTGCATATGTGTCACTCTGCCACCCCCACAGCAACCGGGCCCACCAAGGCTGATGATGACTCATCACCACCCAACCTCCTCCTCCTCCTCCTCCTCTCCTCTCCTCTCCCTCCACCTCTTGTATTCTCCCCCTACTCTGTTCCTCAAACCCCCCCTCCCCATTCTCTTTTTTATGTCCTCTTCCCATCTCTTCATCCTCTGATCCTTGCTTTCATCCACTTCTTATCCAGGCCCCTCTTCTCCTTTGATCCTCTTTTCTTCTTTGCTCTCCTCATCTGCCGGTTTTTTCCTCTCCTCTTTTTATAAATGTAAACCATTTCTTCTCTATTTATTCCCATTCAATCTCCTCTACAGCTTCCAGCCCGTTCATATTACCCCAATTACTTTCCCCTTCTGCTCATTCATCTCCAAAATTTTTCCTGCCACATCTCACCTTTTAGCACCTGTTTCTTCCATCTGCCACCTTTCATCTCCTCCCCTTGTTACCTTTTCCATCTCCTTTATCCAGGCTAATCTTCCTGGCACCGTCCCCTGTCTTTACCCTGGGTCAGGAGTGAAATGAGAAACACACTGCCAAGTCACTGACTTGTCACAGAGTCAGTGCCTTGTTCATCCAGGCTCCTAAAGGCTAAAACATTAGCCTTTAATTCATTGGGTCTCTGGACTGACTGTGAGGGACATAAGGGAACACAGAATATTGAATCACACACAGAAACATAAAGGCCAAAATAATAGACATGGTTCCCCTTCAGCTCTCATAAAAAAAATGTCTGACATAATATATGACAAACCCACAAGTGGGATACATTTAATTCATAAATGTTTTATGTTTGGAGTCTTCTGGTATACCGTGATGTACAGCATCACAGTGAATTTATGTGTTTCAATTTGGTCTTGCTTATGACTTTAATCGCATGCCAGCCTCCCTCGCACTCAGCTGCTTTCATCTTGCTGACACTACACTGGCTGAAATGTAATCAAGGGAGCAATGTTTAATAATTTAAGGTCTATTCCCATGCAACATTCTCTTTCTACTATAAATGCTTTTTCTTTTATGTTTGAAATTCTCTCTCGTCCACTGCGCTCACTATCTTGATGGTGAGTGTTGCCCTCTTCTGGTTCCTCTGGGAGCTTACAACTAAAAAAGAAAATCAGCTGCCTGTCTGATTTAATACTGATCTGAATGCCACATCACCGCCACCTCCAATAAGTAAATGTCTGTAAGAATAGTTTCTATTTTATCTATAGATTATACCTGTTCATACCAACTGATGGGCTCATGGACTAGAGCCCATGTAATTACATAGCCACCTCTCATTTGGCTAATACTGTTGGCTGTTGTTGATGTGGTTTTATAATAGCAATAAAACGACAATATGTAATACATTTTACATAAATGTAAAACAGATATAATGTTGGGCATTCATATAAATTAGTAAGCTTTGATGTCCAAAGGAAATTAGGTATGTAAATAGTGACTTATTCAAGTTCTTATTATTACTTTCCATGGCAGTCCTTTAATATTTTGTCATACAAGGATTTATAATCCGCAATAAGTATATTATTTAACAAATTTGCTTCGTGCGATTGTTGTTAGTGAAAAGTACATGGATACTATGTAGTTGTTGTTGTTTTTTTGGGATACTATCTAGTTAAAGGGCATTTTCCCTGAGAACAGACTGGGCTGTCCAGTCAGTGGTCACATGACGGCGTACGGAAGTTTCTTTTTTTTTTTTTTTTCAATTCTCCTGCATCAAATTCACCAGAGAATCACCGAAAATATATCATTCCGAGCCTTCAAAATAAAACGCTGCATCATTGAACGTCGATACGTACATGTATTTTGAAACGCACAACCGGAAATGGTTTACTTCCTCCACTAGCTTTTTACTAGCTTCACCCTGGCTGTCTGTGAGTTGAGGTCTGCTCGCTGCTACTGCTTCTCATCTGTGTGTGAAAAATGTTATCCGCTACTCGGCGTCGCAGCGGTGGTGGTGGCGGCCGCTAATTTTGCCTAAAAAAACAAACAAAACAACAAAACGCCGGTACGTTTTCAGCGGAGTCGAAACACTCGCAACAACTTAAAAAGGGTAAGTGAATGACAAGTATTTAAAGAAACTTTTTTAAAGAGAAACTTTCCCAGACAAGCCGATACGAATATACGCTAACTTCACAGCGTAAAAAAAACGCACAAACACTCTAGTTGTTCGCTCGGAAAATGTGTTGTCCGGGTTACGCTCGTGCACTGACCGTTAGCATGAAGATTTGCTGCGGTGAAAAATAACCGTTTAGCTTGAAAATGAGCAACATTTCTTTTATGTGAACAGTCCGTCGACTACTGAGTCCAGTTCTGCTTTTAGGAACTTAACGTCACTCACCGTTAAGCAGTACGTCCTGGCTTGAATCGGTTAATACCAACTAAGTTGGATGTTGTTCGGTTTGTTTTTCCTGCTCCGTCGAGAGGAAATGGGAACTGCCTCCCTGTGACGGGGTTGTTTATCCACAGTGGGATTAATTAGTTTTAAGATGGGTGCATTGTCTATAGAATATTTAAGGAAATACATAGATGGAGTAGTTTTGTCCACGCCTCCCCCTCCACCCACATCCTAATGTGTGAATCTGTTAGCAGGTGGACTTGTGACAGGTGTTTTGTTTCTCTAACTTAACCTTAAGATGTCCACACTTTCTTTCTGAGGGATGACCCATGCAGCTCCAGTAGATCACACAAACCCTCTTAAGCTGCTCGGGTTCTGCTGTTCAGGGCTCTTGGTGACCCTAGATGTGTTTAAGTACTTATTGAAGTCTCCCCTTTTCTCCCTGGCTTTTAATTCAGGCTCAGCAAGACGCATTTTTACTGTATTGTTATGTGTACTTTCTCATCATGTTGTATTATGTGCACTGTTTTACTACCCACTTTTATTGTCCTGTACAGCACTTTGGTCCGCTGTTGGTTCTTTTAAACATGCTTTATAAATACAGTTGGGTTGAGGTGATAAGACGTCATTAATAATTAAACGGTTAGAATATGCTATCAGGTAAATCGTTAAGTGGGAACTAGTTTCTACTTTTAGCTATTTGTGAAGTAGTTGCAGGGGAATATATATATATATATATATATATTTAGCATATGGCTTTAGAATGGAGTACATTTTTCATGACTGGCTGACCTGCTCAATAGACCCTTGCAATAATGAAATATGTTGTGCACACATTAGTGATCTCATAGAAGCAGAGTTTTTGCACAATAATGGTGTCTGATGTAGTTAAACAGATTCTGCTGTCTCACAGTAACAAAACTATTTAGTACAGTTAATAGAGAAGAAGTTAGGCTGGGCCAGGTTAAATCTTTTAAAAATAGCGACCAATTAGATACTCCAAAGGGCAACACAAAAACCTACATCATTTTTATTTTTGGGAGATTGTAAAAAGTAGCTATCAAACAGTACCAAGACCCTACTAACCATATGTTGTGCTTAGTAGGGTGAAGTCTGGCTATGAGTAAGCCTGACTGTCTGTCTGTTTTTGGCTTTCAAGTGCAAACAGGGCCATATAATGTAGAGTTACAGGATGTTGGTTATCAGAGATACAAGTCTCTCTTCACCTTCAATGTGTGATATTTTTTTTTTTTTTGTGTCTTCCAGTAAAATGAGCCCCTTTATGCTAAGTCGAGCCACTTAAAATTCACAATCTCCATTTGGTTGATTTGTACTTCTACCAAGGATGCACTCTCTGAATCATCTATTGTTGCAGCTGAAACTTTGTCAGTCGCTGTGTTTCTCCATCCCGCTTGTGTCGACCACTTTTCTGTCTTTTCTGTCTTTCTCTCCCTGCTTCCTTCTCGTCTCATGCACTCACATGATTACTCACTCCTGAATCACTCCGTGATGAGGTGAGAAGAGTACCTCACGGGTTCAGATGACGTATTAGTCAGTCTGGCTGTAAAATGACACAGGCTAACCGAAGAATACAGTTGTGCAAGAAGTAACAACTGGACACTGTTACTCAAATTCAGCTTCATGATCGTACATTTTCCAAAGGGAAGAGAACAGTACTTAAGGTGATGAGTTTGCAGGTCTTGAAAATTAGATAAGCCTGATATATATATATATATATATATATATTTTTTTTTTTTAAAGAATTTATTTGATTTATTTTTACACCGAGCTAAAATGAACACAGTCTAATACTGCAGTTAATCCTACATTAATTTCCAGTTTTTGTTAAGTTTGTGGTGCTGTTAAATAGAGAGACTAGATTGTAGATTAAATATACAAAGCACCTCTCCGTATCTTAATACATCAACATTTTGGAGGATTTCTTGCTACATTTTTTTAGTCAAAATGATTTTACTGTCAGACTCCTGCCCTTAATGATAGGTTTGAGTAATGATTTGCAACATATGGATTTTTAGAGTTTGTTCAAATCTATACTGATATGCTGTCAAAACTTTAGGTCAAGCTAGAAGCAAAAGTAGACTTCATGAAGAGGAAGACGCTGTTGCAAGCTTGTGTACACAGTTTGTACTCAACTCACGTCCATGGGAGGAAATTATCATAACCCCCAGAATGTCATCCTTATTAACGTTCCATTAAGGGACTCGTAGGTGTAATGTAGTTTGAGGCGGGTTACCATGGGAAACAGCCTCCTGTGAGACGTTGAGCCCTGAAGAGTTAGGAAGCAAACACACACACACACACACACAAAGACACTTTAACCAGAGGACATTGGTCAGATGCAGTTCTTGACTTTCAGGACTGAGTCACTATTCAGTTCTAATTGGAACGGGGTGAAAGCAGCAGTGTGTCTGATTGTGTGGTGAGTATATGACTCATGTCCTGTGTGTGCATGCGTTATTTATTTCAGTCGTCCTGATAAAGTCAACACCTTGATATTAATCAGAGGGTCTGAGGAAAAACGATTTTGTAGCGGCTACCCAACTACTTGTCTGTGGGAAGCATATTGTTGCGTGGGCTAAATGGAAAGTTACTGGAATGGCAATTGAGAGATCTGGCAGCGGCATCAGAGAAAACCCCAAAGTCACTTTGTGTCTATGAGGTTGACTTTTGACTGGAGCATTGTCAAGATTGAATTTTAGACTTGCATTCATTAAGTGGCTGCAAATTCTAAGACTTTTGTGGCCGATACAATTATGTATATTTGGGAGTTTAAATAAATTCTATGTATCAGGACAATATACATAATAATACATATATTTTGTTATTTATGTGACCTTTTAGCAGTCTTGTGAGTATTGTGACCAATATACTGAGTGTGACATTTTAAATTTAAGAAATCATCTTGTTAATGCTCTCTTGACTGTTCAGCTCTGACATTTCTTGTCACTTATCGGCCAACATAGTTACTGTTGATGTTAAATGATAAAATGTTGGCTGATTTGACATTGATGACCTGGCCAATGTATCATTCTAGTTCTAGCTAATAGTTGATCAATATTCTGTTTGCTAACACAGTAGACAAACGTTATGACTCAAAAAATTAGCTTGCCGTCTTACGATTTTAACCCGTTCACAGTGTGTTTTCAGTTTGTGGAAGAAACTTGTAACATTTTGGTCACCTCAAAATGTATTTTTCAGCGGTCAGTTGTATTAACTCCACCCTCTTATGTCACTCCTGAAACCAAGATGGTGAAATTGTGTTTTTGTGTATCTGTCACCATAAAGGAAATGATGCTGTTCTCACGCCTTTTGCAGTACATGTTTAACCATAAAAGGATACTTGTGTGTCTTGCACATTATGATATCATTTCTATATTGATTAGTTATTTCTACCCCGACATATTGTTTTGGCACACATGAAAAGATGTACTGAGATGTGCAATCTTTCCTATTCTACAATGGTATTTTGTTGAAGTTACTCAGAATGGAGGTTTTTGAGTTTTCCCATTCCTAGTCTGCTGGTATTTATTCTCCTATAAACAAAACACATTTCCTTCTACTTGATCCTTGTGATAAATTTGTGACTTGTTTTGGAGTATTTCCCAAGACTACACATTCGACGGGTACAGCTGGGCATCAATTTGTCATATAGCGAATATGCATATCATCATGATCACATCATAATCATTCGGCACCCCTTTGCAAATTAAAACTGCCTTAGCATTAATTAGACAAAATCATATAGAATATAAGCATTCATTTCGGCAATTTAGAGTAGGGGCCGCAAAACCTCGATCATGATGGATGTGTTTTATATGCACAGAGAGCAGAAGACGAGGCCGGTCATGTGTTTTTGGTGTCAGTGATGTGCACATTTGTTGTCTCAACAGTGAGAACAAGGCTGTTTGACCTTTTAGTTGTTGTTGCTTTGCTTTAGAAATCAGCAAATTCAGTCCAATTAGGTAATTTATTTCAAATCTTAGGACGCTGACGGGAAGCAGAGTTGAGCCTGTTGCCAGCAGGCACTGAAGCGCCAACAGAGAACATGAGTATCTGTTTGTGTGTCAAATTGAAAGCGGATATGAGACGTGAAAAGCAATTTCTGAGGTCCTCCGATTCCTCCGAATTTACACACACACACACATGCACAATGTTATTAGGTGAGAGCTTGTTTTAGAGAGTGTGAGCAGATTCGACCAGTGGGCCCCCACCATGCGTTTCCCTCCTCACTCTCAGCTTGTGTGTATGTGTGTATGCATGTGTACTTTCCTCGGCAACAGAATGCCCCATTGTGAAGGTAGTACAGAGACCCTGTTATTGGCAGCTTTCTGAGTGGGAGGGAGGGAGGGAGCGCAGAGAAGGATGGAGAGAGTGGAGGGATAAATGAATTGAAATGTGCAGAGAGCACAGCGGTTTGGTAACTGCAGAAAATCAAAATAAATGCCCAGGAAAAAGGAAGTCAGCTGTTGCTGAACAGATACTAAGCCTATACAAATTGTAAAAAGCACCCAGTCCTCTGTCATTTTATGGGAGTTCAGGTTAAAACTCTTTGTCCATTTCAGCAGTTAAAGGAAGGTTGACATCATCATGTTTCCCATCTTACTGACAGCCAGATATAAAGATCAATATACATTTTTATCTCTCTGCATTAGTAGAGGAAAGGGTCGAGGTCACATTTTAAGTGAAGCACAGACATAAGAAGCAGGTCGATCAGAAGTTGCAATAATTCTTGCAACATCTCAAAACTTTTTAGGTACTTGACTACTTAGTAGTACATTAGTCAGAAGGGTTTTGTTCAGAGTGAGGACATCTGACAAAGTAAAGCTGGTAGTTCTGAGATGCAGAATTCATAGAGCCTGGAACAACTGAAGAATTTGGGCCATGAAAGTAGGTCCTTTGGTTGGAGCACCTTCCAAGAATCTTCCAAGTGAGATTATTTAGCCTCACAGAGAACAAAATGATGCTGTGTTTGCTGGCTGTTTGGCCACAACGTGTTAACTATTTGACAGTGAGAGTGTTTAAATACCAGTGGAAAACTGGAGTTTTCTTGTATTTTATTATACCCAAGGGGCACAGGCCGAGTTACAATGCCCTATTTGTACACATGATAGATGATTGGCAACAGTTCACTGTGATAATGGTAAATATGTCTCTTAACATGCCCCATGACGCCTTCTCTTCAGTCTTACCAGAAAGTGTAGTTAACATATTACAATAACTTTAGAGCCCCTATAATAAAAATAATTCAGGGTAAGGGAACTTTAAATACATAGAATTAAATGTGTAAAATCAGGTTTTGGAGGGTGTTGTGTTTCCATTTTAATGAAGGCTAGAAGTGTGTTGTGTACTGTGCTGCTGCCAAAAAGGCCATTAAGGCGACAATAAACTATCCAAGGTTCCTCCTGCTTCCAGTCTTTAAGCTGAGCAAGGCTAAACCCATTCTGTATGTCGAGGCCCTGGATGTTCAGAAATATAAATTGACATCAACCTTCAACATTGACATCAACAGTCAGATGAGACTGTGGCATTATGATGGCAGAGAAATATGGTGCATTCCTCTCAGTTTAACGTCTGGAACGGTTGGTGAAGTTATAACTCCAACTTTGTGCATCTGCTCACTACGAAAGCTAATAGAATAAATAAATAAGACGTGCTACTACCTACAACACTAGATTCTGTGATATCCACCCACACTGAGCTACTTAAAACTGCCTGAACTTTGCTGGAATTTTTGTGTATATTTACAACTACAGGTGTAACTCCTGGCCATGGCCACTAACATGGTATCTCTTTTAACTGATGACACACCGTTGTACCTTCCTTATAGCAGTTGTAACCTCTGAGCTGAATTTATTGGGTTATCTACAGGCTTGCTTGTGTGATTTTAAAAGTAATTATGTCGTAGTTGCAACAAAATCTCAATTTTCACAATGTTTTTGTCCAATATGTCAATGTAAAATCTGCTTTAATTATTTGAGAGTATCTCTGCTTTCTTCTCATCAGGCTTTGCAGCAGCCTCTTAACTGGTTTCATTGGGTTTCTCACCCTTTATATTAGCACTTAACACTTGGGCCTCGGGTCATTCCTTAAAGGCACACACACACGCCAAACAGACAAGGCTGATTAAGGGCTTTTCTGGATTAAGTGCTGAGGTGAAAATTATATCTGGCCAAAGATGCTGAGAAACATGTTTGTTCAAATGCCATTTGTAGAGTTTTTGTTATTGGTTTTATGTGTAACCATCCAATGATGGCTGAACCAAGACCACCGACCAGACTGAAATTCATGGCGTTCCTGAGCGAATGGTTCCTCAATTCAAAAATAGGAACTTTGTTTGATCAGAGTGCAAGATTCAGTGTGTCCCTGTGCTCTCCGGCCTCTGACCTGTTAGAGGAAACATTTGACAGGAAATGAAATGCCCTCATTTCAACATGCTCACATCCTCGGACAGGATTGTGTAGGTTACTCTGCGCTCGCTCAGTCACCTCCACCTTCACTTTTACCTGCAAATGAATGAGGTCCATGTTGTGTTTTTATTGATATTTTGTGTAATCTACTGCTATTCACGAGGCTGAGGTGTATGTGTACTACACATTCAATTCACAGAATATTTATGTGAAGTGGAACAATGTACTGCCAGGTTCTGTTTAATTATAGTCACATTAACTATTATGAGTTTGACGTTTATCCATTATAGTGAAGGTTCTTGTCAAACGTAGATGCTACTACTTATGTAAATATTGCCAGTGCCAATTTCTGATGTACTGTCTCCATTAAGAAAAACTGTTACAGAAAAATAACATTATTCAAGCAAATTCAAAAACAAAACAAAAAAATTCTAAACTATTTTGTGTCATCGTGTGTGTGTAAATTAAATGACACTTTAATTGGTGAAATATGGATTATAGTTCTAAGTCGAGCTGTAATGAAAAACTCCTTTTTAACACTATTAGATCACAACCCCGGCCATACTGCGCACCTATTTACCAATATATGTCAATGCTTTACTCTTCCTGGTGAACAAAATATATGACACATGCTTACATCAGCTTATGTATGATTTCCATCAATCAGGTTGCAACTATTGCTCTGCACAGAGCAAGAATCTGTTATTAATTAGGGAGAAACGTGACCACCTTCCTGACAGACAGCGGTGCTCTTTCTCTAAATGTATAAAGCTCCTTTCAAGCTAACTAGCTACTCAATTCGCTTTACACTACATTCAATCACTTTTACCCATTCACACACACATTCATGAATCACTGATGGCAGAGGAGCCGCCTGCACATCAGGATCAAGCACATTCATACACATTCACACGCCGATAGCGCTGCATCAGGGACACTTTGGGGTTCAGTATCTTGGCCAAGGATAGTTCGCCACATAGACTGGAGGAGCTGGGATTTGAACCGCCAATCTTCCGATGTCACCTCACTTCTACGCATCTTATTTCATACAATTTTAAACAAAAACAGCAACAAATGTGCACACACATGTTTGATGTAGACAGTATCCTACCCTTTTATATTTGATAAACTAGTTGTTGTTTGGTATATTTATAGTCTATTCTATGATCAAATAGTGTATTTTAGATATATAGGGTCATTCCGTGTCATTTCATCAAATGCCTCCCACCTGACCATCTCAGAATGTCCTGAAAAAATTCAAGTACAAAGACATACTTGTTAATAGGACAAATCCAAAATATTAAGTCTCTACTGTCAATAGTTTTCTCATGAAACGTCATTGAATGAAGGGTAGTTTAGACGGTTTTTGGCATCATGCTCTGAAAAGCCATTTTTAAACAGCAATATCTGGAAAACTATCTCACCTGTGGCCTTCAAAATTTTTATACAGTATATCTGTTACTAATAGCCTCCAGACATGAAATATCAGGGGTGTAGCTCAATGATAACCTAGTATGGTAGGTACTTAAAATGAGGCTTGTTGTAATAAAGTAGTACATTTGAAGAGTGGCTGAGCTCCCATTTTTGCAGATAAAAGACTTCTATCACTTCTGCCTCTATCTCTGGTGTTAGCTTAAACATTCTACAAAATATGGTCTCTCTCAGATTATTAGTTTCACAGATATTAAGGCTCAAAAATGGAAGTTAACACATCTTTGCCCAACTTCAGAGTCATATTCCAAAGAACTGACAACACGTATCAGGTCCAAACTTACTTTTTTTGAAAGATCATATTCTTGTTAAAATCATATTAAAAAATCGGGAGGGTGTTTTGCCTCATTTTGTCGCAGTGATTTTTTTTAAAATCCTGATATTGGTGGGGTTTTTGTGGCTGGTTATGGTACTGCATGTCCTAACAGCCTACTAGTAAACATCACAGGAGGGCCATTCAATTGTGTTTTTTACCATTTACCAAAGACTTACATGTCACTAAATGCTACTGATAAATTTAGCCTTACGAAAACATTAAAATGTAGCACAGTTGTAGTTACAGAGGCAATAAGTCCTTGAATGTGAGTTAAACATGGTGAAAGCAGCTTTTAATGTCTTAAACCATGAACAAAAATAGCATAATATTGAAGACTGTACATTATGTCATACTTTAAGTATATAAATACCACAACCAAATCAAATAATAATCTTAATTTGAGCATAAGATTTTACATCACAGTACAAAAGTCTCCAAAGTTTGATATTGAATAACAGTTTGTCTCTATGCTCACTATGAAGGATCACACATTTTTCATCTTTTAGATCCAATTCCTTCGTCACATTCATTAATTTGGCAGTCACTTTACAAATTGTCTAATGTACATCTCTGCTCTGTTGTGCTCATCTTTTTTGATGGCATACATGCGCCCAGTTTCTGTAGAGGGAACGTCAAATCTTGCAATTCTATGCTGCAGTGGGACATTACACACGTCTTCTCTCCTTGGCCAGTAGAAACTCTTGGCAGGACCATGTGGGTGCATGAACTGAACCAGTACATCTTCATCTTGATCTGAAACATCTCTTATACTTCCTATCCACCATTTCTGATCATACACACAACTCACATATTGTCTCATAGTGAGCATAGAGACAAACTGTTATTCAATATCAAACTTTGGAGACTTTTCTACTGTAATGTAAAATCTTTATGCTCAAATTAAAATTATTATTTGATTTGGTTGTGTAATTTATATACTTAAAGTATGACAAAATGTACAGTCTTCAATATTATGCTATATTTGTTCATAAGACATTAAAAGCTGCTTTCAGCATGTTTAACTCACATTCAAGGGCTTATTGCCTCTGTAACTACAACTGCGCTACATTTTTATGTTTTCGTAAGGCTAAATTTATCAGTAGCATTTAGTCACATGTAAGTCTTTGGTAAATGGTAAAAAACACATTTGAATTGCCCTGCTGTGATGTTTACTTGTAGGATATTAAGACATGCAGTACCAAAACCGGCCACAAATACCCCACCAATATCAGAATTTAAAAAAATCACTGCGACAAATTGAGGCAAAACACCCTCCCAATTTTTAAATATGATTTTAACAAGAATATGATCTTTCAAAAAAAGTAAGTTTGGACCTGATACGTGTTGTCAGTTTTTTGGAATATGACTCTGAAGTTGGGCAAAGATGTGTTAACTTCCATTTTTGAGCCTTAATATCTGTGAAACTAATAATCTAAGAGAAACCATATTTTGTAGAATGTTTAAGCTAACACCAGAGATAGAGGCAGAAGTGATAGAAGTCTTTTATCTGCAAAAATGGGAGCTCAGCCACTCTTCAAATGTACTACTTTATTTCAACAAGCCTCATTTTAAGTACCTACCATACTAGGTTATCATTGAGCTAGACCCCTGATATTTCATGTCTGGAGGCTATTAGTAACACATATACTCTGTAAAAATGTTGAAGGCCACAGGTGAGATAGTTTTCCAGATATTGCTGTTTAAAAATGACTTTTCAGAGTATGATGCCAAAAACCGTCTAAACTACCCTTCATTCAATGACGTTTCATGAGAAAACTATTGACAGTAGAGACTTAATATTTTGGATTTGTCCTACTAACAAGTGTGTCTTTGTACTTGAATTTTTTCAGGACATTCTGAGATGGTCAGGTGGGAAGATTTTCAGAAATTTGATGAAATGACACGGAATGACCCTATATCTAATATTGATATTTTCTGTGTACTTACTGTTTTTGTGGATAAACTGCTTCTGTAACTCAATAATTTCTACTCAAAAGCATGAGGCAGAGGTAAAATGTTGTGAATGCAGTAGATGTCTGATTTAATGCTTTTGACAGCAACCAAATTGCTTTTGGAGTTATGATCCACACTTATTCCTCTTGGAGAATACATTTTTGCTGATGTTTTTGTCATCGCTCCGGTTTATGCATCATAGCAGTCTTTACTGAGCAATTTGTTCAACTCCAGCAGGTTTGCATCATGTTAATGCCGACAGCTGGCACTGCCTGCTGTTTTCTAATCAAGGCCTGGCTTTGTGAATCCTCTGCATGTGAAAACTTAAACTCAAATCAAAAAGAAATCCCAATACTTGGAACAGTTTGAACACTGTCATTATGTTCATTTAAACACTAAAACGCCCCATAAGGGTGCTAATGCAAAGGGATGGGGATTCCTTGTGGGAAGCGACTTGAATCCACTTATACTGCTTTCAAGTGTGTGTTCGAGAGATGAAGAGAGAATTGAGTGAGTCTGTGTGAACGTGCTGTGTGTGCCAATACTTGTTGTGTCAATAACACTTCCTCCCTTAGTGGTCTGTTGTGTGATAGTGCTACAGAACTGTGTGTGTGTGTGTGTGTGTGTGTGTGTGTGTGTGTGTGTGTGTGTGTGTGTGTGTGTGTGTGTGTGTGTGTGTTGTGTGTGTGTGTGTGTGTGTGTGTGTGTGTGTGTGTGTAAAGGAATGATATTATGTCCCTTTTGAGTTCTGTTTTTCATTCTAAAGTTGTGTTTTTTTAATGCTCATACAGCACTGAAATGCTTTGCCTTTAGATAGGAAACAGATCTAACATCAGTTTCCTTTTAAGTCCCTGAAATCAAATTTCATCACCTGACCTCCAGAGTGACCTGGACAGTTTCTGAATACACATCCATGTTGTTCTATCTGTTAAAGCTGTATATAGACACTAAAGTGAGCAGAAGTGCTGTTGAAAATGACAGTGCTTATCAAAATGACTAACTGACGGCTATGGGACCTAACTGTTGAGGCATGAACATAACTTCCTCTTTGCCACCCACCCTAACAGTTTATCATGCACAACTTTGACAGTTGACATTTACAGGCTCTAAATGTGGTCAACTCTTGGATCTGTAGGATCCTCATCTTGATTATTAATCATCATAATTATTTTTGTACTTTTTGCACAACTTCACATTTCCCAATGCAGGATTTCTCAAAATAGTGTAGTATACAGGAAGTATTCTTCATAGCCTGGTCTATAATCAGACCAAATGTGACACACAATTATAGGAACTAAACAGTTTTCAGTTAAAATCAAACCAAATGCCAAAGTGGACTAGAGGTGTAAATTGGGGCAGAGGAGTTGGCCCCTTCCCACTTCCTACCCCCTCTACTTCTTGCTTAAGCCACACCTATCTTGAAACTCCGCCTTCATTTTTGAACACACCTGTAACCTTTCATGACTGCATCTTACACGGTTGCAACGTTATCATGGAGACAGAATGTGTCAACATACAGACAGAGAGAAATTCATACACCAGGCAAGGTACTCAAACCCGCCTCTGTGATAGTTCCTGATAAAGTAGGTGTCTCCAGGACCACATGACCATGTGATTACTCACACACAGACTCACAGGGTGAAAAGAATACCAGTGTCGCTGCCGTAACTGGTAAGAATGGCTTAGAGCTGATGCATGCCTTTCTTCAATCGTTCCTCTTGAAAACGCTTGAACATTTTTATTTCCCTCTCTTCTACAGGTTGCGTGAATCATGATCTGAGGAGTCGAAGTCTGCATTTTCGCTGTGGACGACGTAAACGCGCCCTTCCACATGCTGCATTCACACGCATCAATCATGTCTGAATCCTGTTTGACTGTGTGGGACTGGTTATGTGTTCTTCGCCTGGAGCAGTATTCTGAGGCCTTTCAGAGCGCCGGGCTGGCAACACTACAACAGTGTCGCAACCTCACACCACATCGGCTGGAAGTGATGGGCATCACCCTACCGGGTCACCAGAGACGCATCCTGGCTAGCCTGAGCAAAACGCCCGGTAGCAGTGACACGCAATCTGACACACACTCTCACCTTGTACAGTCTGAGAGAGAGCAGAGATTGGAGGAAACAGGACATGCCAAAGTGTTGCAGGGAGAGAGAGCTGTGCCTATGCCATTGGAGGAAAAGCCTGTCTTCAAGGAAAGTGAGAAAAGAGATGGAGAGACATCCAGACCCACACCAAGGGAAAGAGAGAAACCAGTCCCCAGGGAAAGACAAGTGCCCAGTATGAAAGAGGAAAGTGGAGAAGGAGGAGATAAGAAGCCAGTTCCTGGACAAAGACAAAAGGTCAGAGGAGGAAAGGAGGATGAGAGGGATGGAGGAGTAGATGGAGAGAGGGAGAAGCCTGTGCCTAAAGAAAGGACAAGGTTTCGCCCGAGCGCTCCAGTGGACTGTGACCCCAGCCCACTTGTCTCTCCAAATTCTGACACCTCTTTACCCCCTGTGCCTCCACGAAGCACCCCCAACTGCCCTCCACAGCGCTTCACCTCTCCCCTGAGCCCCTCGCCTCCTGCCCGAACCCCTGCCTCCCCCAAACCGGACCGACATGTGGTTAAAGCCCCAACTGTGCAGAGCCGATCCCAGAGTTCCACTCCCCCTCCCACCAGCACCCCAACTCACACGCCCACACCTGCACCTCTCCACCCTCCCAACTTCCCCTCTGCTCAAACTCGTCCTCAAACATTAGCCATTCAACCACCTGCTCTACATTTGAGCAGTGATGGAGAACGAGTAACTTCATCCGTCTCTCCCACTGCTTCACGCAGCGATGAAATAAATGCTCCACCTCTCCCTCCAAAAGTAGGGGCGGTACCTAAAGTCCCTCCTCCAATCCCACACCGGTAAGTCTTTTATTTTTTGTTGAATATGTATGCAGTTAGCCTTGGCCCTCTTTCTGTTTACTACAACCTTCAGACTTTGTAAATTGTACGATTATACGAGAAAAGTAAGAAAATAACTTGAGATAGCTTTACTCTGGTTTGTCACTCAACCACGTTTTAAGACCATCTCTGCTCCTGCTCCTCTAGTATGATGGTTATGATTTTTGTATTTCACCCCTTAAAATGAGCCCTATTCCCACTGTGTAGCTACTTAGTTTGTGTCAACTTTCAGTGGAAGACAATTTAAAGAGTGAGTAATATGTTGTTCCCCTGTATGTGTATGGGGTCAGTTCAGTCTCATTAATAATGAATGCACAGAGAAGGATTCACAAATGTGTTTGGTGATTTATATATAAATCACTCTCTTCTCACAAATACATTTTAATACACACACAAATGGATATCGGTATGTAAAAATGTAAAATAAATCCATTAACAAACAAAAACAATTCATGATCCACACATAAATGTAAAATAAATCCATAAATATATGAATTAAAAAGATATTTGCAATGTTCATCAAAAATGTATTTGTATGTTGTTATATTTATATACAAACTGCTTGAATTTACAAGAAGCTTTTCATTTGTGAACTTGTTTGCATTTGTGCATGATCTGTATTTGTGTGTGGGTTTTTGAGACTCTCTTGATGTGGCTGGATTCACCAATGTTCACATTTTTTTTCAACAAGGAACCCTCTGTAGCCAATCAGATGCCTCCCTTGTTTTCAGCCAATCACATGACTACATTCCCACCAGGGGTAATTCACCATGGCCAGAGCACAGCTTTCTCTGCGCATTTTGTGTTCTTTTCGGTAAAAGAAATAAGAAATATTTTATTCTCTCTCTAGCCATCGTTATTGACAAGTTTGTAGCGTCTTGTAAATTCAAGTTTGTATATAAATGTAACAACATTCAAATACATTTTTGATGAAAATTGCAAATATCTTTTTAATTCATATTTGTATGGATTTGTATTACATTTATTTAAAACAAGACACATTTGTGTGTGTTTTTGTTAAACTTATTTTTGTTTATGGATTTATGTTAAATTTTTACATACCGATATCCATTTGTGTATTGAAATGTATTTGTGAGTAAAGAGTTATTTATATATAAATCACAAAATACATTTGTGAATCCTCTCTGTGCATTCATTATTAATGAGACTGAACTGACCCCATCGATGTGTGAGGGTGCTGCATTTGAGGCAAAAGGGTAAAACATGATGATTGTCAGTGATGTGTATTGAGAGATGAATTTCATTGAGAAATTGTCAAAAATATCACCTCTGTAAATGTGTATTATTTCTAAAAGGATTGTGCTGCCACCTATTGGACAAGAGGAGAAAAGGCATCTAGACAGTAGATGACAATTTGTGAAACTGAAAGGTCAAGGGCACATTGGGTGACGGTGGACCTGATGCTCAGTGGTCTGTTGAATACGGAACTATATGACAAAGACCTGTTGAATGGATGAGCGATTTGAACTGTGAGGCTGTGGTTTTGTGATGGCTTTACCACACACAGTATGTTATTTTTTGTCAAAGGCTCTGTGGTGACCTATTATATACATTGTATATAATATCCTTTTTTTTTTGCACAGTCAGCATTGTTTCTTGCTTCTTTGTGCACATTGACGTGTCTGCAAAATTGTGGGTCTCTTAAAGGCACTTGTGGTTTTAAGAGGCTGCACATGTTCCCTTTAAGAGCAGACTATTATCCTTCAACTAGTTTCACTGATGAGACTGCAGCAGGCAGCAGGCCTTTTGGTTCTGAAAGGTGAAGCCAATGCACCTTTTAACATTTTTTTTCTAATGGCCAGTACTCCTCTAGTGTATGAGAGAATTACCCTACTTCTCACTTTATTTTATCACCACAGTAAGTTTATTGTCTCAATTGTTAGTGCAGCATGATGTTCACTTTGTTAATTATTGATCCATTTATAGTATAATAAAGCAGGGAGGAACTAGGTTATGCTTTGGGCGTGGTCACCTTGTAGTTTACAGGTCTCGACCACAGCGTTGTCCAGTCGGGGAGTTGGCCGTGTTTTTGTCTTTGAGCTCTTTCACGGCGTGTTTTCAGTTCATGAAAGTTAATTCTAACATTTTAGTTTAGCCTAGTAATGTGTTATTCAGCATTCGGTTGTACTCCACCCTCTCGTGTCAATTCCGGTTACAAAAAAAAAAAAAAAAAAGATGGTGATGGCCAAACGCCTAAATGGTGATGGCCAAAATGCCAAACTTTAGGCTCCAAAATCGTAGTCCAAATACCAACATATATGATATCATGGTGACTCTGTCCACTTATGTACAGTCTATGGAGTGTAACAGTTACTTCCTGGTGATTGTAGCCTATACAAGATTCTGTGTGCTTTCTATGATGAGCTTTGCAACATATGCATGTTCTCTGCCTGTGAGAACAGAGACACTGGCTGTAGAGAGAGAGAGAGAGAAAGAGAGAGAGAGAGGGGGGAGGAAGTTGCAATGGAGAACAACATAGAGCGGTTAAAAGTCTCCTCATTATTAGCCGCTCTGAGTGTCACATTGAGAAGTAAAGAGTTACAAAATGTGATTTGTTACCAGGAGCTAGCGTCAGACTTTTTTTTAAGCATCAGCACACATTCTCACGCTCTATTGTCACTCTCTTGTTTCCTTGTCACTGTGCTTCGTTGCCTCCTCCCATCTTCTGGTTTACTGGTCATTTCCTCTCCTGGGTGGGAGTGTGTGTGTGTTTGAGATTGTTGTATCGTCATGGAAGAGGACTCCTTTCTAAACGTGGAGAAGGTAACATTGATATACTAATCATACCTCTACATGTCTCTTCTCAGTCGGTACTTGCTTTTAGCCGTCACCTTCTAATCCCCCTCCTCACTCTGTTCGGGGTCAGGGTTTCAAACAAGGAAGCCCTTCTTTATTGCTGTGGTCATATTTTCTGCTGTTACAACAGATTTTGGTGAATAGAAAACAAGGCATTGTTATTGGAAATGTTATCCTGTTTACGAGAGTTTGTTCTACCTTGACCAGAGGGAGGTAGTTTGATGTTTCAGTGGTCCTGTGTGAGACCAGATATCTTGTCCTGTGGCCGTGCAAGTTTAGGGAAATGACACCGGTATATGTGTATTACCTGTGAAGAATGCAAAATCAGTAAGATGGCATACATGGCATGTTTCACTGTCATGGAAATCAGATGTTTTCAAAGAGAAAGGCTCTTAGCTTTATTGTTAGCACTCCCTTTTGGCAATGAAATACAGACTGTTACAAACAAAGGTTAAGAAATAATGTAATTTTGTGTGTGTGTATATGTGTGTGTGGGATAAAGTGAAGAAATGTGCCCAGTATAAGTTCACATAAATACACCGTGGGAGGAGAAGGAAGCAGCCATTGTTTCTTAAGCCCACTACCATCTATTAGCTAGCAGAAGGACGGTTAAATTTAGCGTCTAGCTAGCAGCCCCTCTCTCAGCACTCTCCCCCTGAGGATAAAAGAGGAACTATGTTAACAGGTCAGCTTCCCGTCATTGTTTATTCTTTTCTGGTTTATTATTAAACCGACGTACTAGGATATATATTTAGAGTATATATATTTTGACTTAAAATCCACGACTGGCGTGATAACTTGTGAACTGCTAAACTGAAGATTTGTTTGGAAACAAAGTGACATGTTCATTACGTTTGGTCTGGAGCTGTTTGCTCTAATGTGTGACTTACGTCACAATGGCCTTGCAAGGGTAAAAGCTAATCTTAGCGACTGGAACGAGGAAATGCCCTGAAAAAGAGTGAAGAATAAAAAGGAACTTTCACAATAATTGATGGATAGAAACCAGGCCTGTGTCTCACTCTTGACTTTCCTGTCAGCATGGAAATAGTATACGCTGCTTAACATTATATGAATGAATTATTTCACAATTCTTGTTTGGTCTTTCTTAGCCAAAATAAGGGGATACTGATATCATGCAGATACCGATTCAAAGAGCTACCTAGTTGCTGGTGCACAAATAATAAATTGCAAATCATCTAATTCCTACCTTTGGATTTATTTATTACATTTTGTTTGACAAATTTAAGGAAGTGTTGGCTTACATATAAAATAATTAGCTGAGTCACTTCCACGCTGTGAGATGTACAGCTTACTAATTAAACGCTGGTATCGGTGCTCTGTATCGGCCGATACCCAAAGCCCAGGTATCCATATCGGAGCTGCAAAAGTCACCTAGCTCCATAGCCAAAATCAAACAATGTAAGATATATTTTAATAAGCAAACATGCATGTAGATCTTAGGCACCGTGCTTATGTGCATTTTCTCCACATTAAAAAAAAACATCCAAAACCACAGTAGCTGTTGTTACAGTTTGCTGAGCTGTGGTTTGCGTGGACAGATTAATTGTGTTTGGAGTTATTATTAATTATTATAATTATGATTAAATCAATATTTGATTTCCTTGTGACAGCTGGCTTCTTGGCTGCATTGCACCGAGAAATTAATATTGTTATTAATCAGCAAATATTAGGATCGCAAGACATATGCGGTCGAAAATAACAATTGTTGGCAGTCATGTTCCTATGAAATGTTTCACCATGGTGTTTTGCATAACTGGTATATCAGCACATCTCTTATGCGCACACGTGTGTTTGTGTGTGTTTTTACAGCGGAGCCCATGGTATGCTGTGTTAGCATGGGGGGAGGTCCTTGTAGAGTGAGGCAGGTTCAGGCTTGCTGCTTAAACCAGTAGTGCAGAGAGAAAACAGTCAGAGCAGAGCAGAGGGACGTCGGTTTGCCACAGTTCAGGGATCGATTCTCATTCCACTGAAGAAGACAGAGCAGGACTCAACTGAATCACTTTACCAGAGTGATTAATTTTTTCCCTTTTCTTCATGCAGAGGATGTATAGAATCACTTGCTCCTTGGGATATTCACCCGAACACCAAATCCGGTTGTGGTGAGGACTCCCCTCCTGCTCTCCAAACCTCTGTTGACATGTCCTTTACCACTTTAACCCCCAGCCCCTCTCCCACCAAGACAGTCGCTGATGACTTGCAGAAAGAGCAAACTCCCCAGGTCCCACCTCGCATAAGGACACTTCAAACTCCAGAAGACGCACATCAGTCGACTCAACCGGACACCCAGCCGGCTTTGCCTGCCAGGAGAGTCACCCAACCTCCCCGTGAGTCCAGTAAGTAGTATAATCGACATTCCTGTGTTAACAGTAACAATGGGGGAATTCCACAAGGTTAATCACTTTTGGTTTATATGGTGCTGTAATATTGTTTAACTTCATCAGTGTAGGCACATACATTTCACTCAACGTAAGAGCTTTTCAAATATATCTCCTTGCTTGAGGCTCCTTTTACTTTATCATTGACCCGTGTGCTTGTTCAACTGTTGTCAAAGACGGTACCAAGACTCCAGTGCTCAATAGAAACTGCCTCTGCCAATGTAGTGTAATGTAGAGTGAATATATTAATATTAATAGTTAATAGTCATTCATATTTACTCATTTAGTCACTCAGCCTGAAAAGCTAGCTCTTAAGAGAGGCGGAGAGTCCTGCCTTGCTGATAAACTGGTACCTGGTGTTAGCCAGCTCTCAGTTGTCCTTCCCAGTTCATTTCCTTTGTGTGTTCACAAACATAGATTAACAGAGCTAACACTCCAATCCAGATTGATATTATCAGTGCTGTTATTTACATTTAACTCTATTCCCTACTCTTGCTCTAATAGTGTTTCCTGCGTTTCCCACAATGACTTCTAGTAACCCCCAGAGAAAGAATGTAAACATTTGCATGTGAGGCATGTAAAGTTAGGTTTAAATGTTCTGTATTATTTCTGTCCTGCCAGATTCATTAAATCAGTATGATTTTGGTTGATTTGTTTTCCAACTGAAAATGAAAACCTGCAATCCATCAAATATCCAAAGTCAAACATATACCTTGTGTATTAAAGAGAGCAGTAATGTTGCTGTTGCTCCAAGTCATAAAATGAGGCAACCTTTACACAAAAGGCAGGATGCCTTGTACAGTATTGTTGTGTTGCATTTTGGTTAATTGAGCCTTGTCCAAATTGAGTGTCAGTGAGGGAAACCAGAGTTTTATATACTGTAACATATTATTGATTTGATCTTTTCTTGATATGACATATTGTGTATGTTCTTTTGTAAAGCCTCTGCAAGTGTTATTGCAAACCAGTCGTAAACTGCATGACTGCATCCTCTACTCCCTCCCTCAGGTTTGGATTCACTTGATGATAGTTCTGATGACTACGAGGATCCAGACTTGTTTTACCCCAGTGCTCAACGACTGAACGCACCAGGGAGGGTAAGTAAGAATGTTTCTGTCTTTTTCACTCTTCTTCCCCTTCTCCTCCTGTACAATGTGAATGACAGCCGTCTCCTCCAATAGGATATGTCCCTGCAAGTGCCCTGCCGGGTGAAGGGACGGTACAGTTCTTTGTGCAGTGATGACGAGCTGTTGGATGATGATGAGTGAGTCATGCAGCAACACAAACAGCCTGTGTAATAGAAAAAAAAGTCAACAAGCAACCACAGAGACAGTTTGACCCTAGTCAGTACATCGGCAGCATATAGCTCCAATGTAAGGTCGTGGTTTTAAGTGCTTACCAGTACTTTGATGCATTTGTTAATCCACTAGAATCAGGCTATTTAGCTTGCTTGATTAAAACTTAAAACATCTGTTGTGTAAACAAACTGGGTTCATGCCGTGTGGACTATCACAGAAACAGATTCTTGGTACTGTGCAGAAAACCTTTCAATGGCAACCACCTTGGTTTCTGTGGTGACAAAATATATGCTTGTTGGTTTTCTGGCTGATTTCTGTTGTTATCATTTAATGTGTGATTGTGTGCTTATTTCTGTGCATCCAAAGTCCTAGTTCATGGCAGGACGGGGGCATTGGCAGTATGCAAGGAAGTGTCTACCTGCCCAGCAATGGCAGACGGGCCTCTCTGCCAAAAGACGACAGCTCTCAGCTTGCTGCTGTCATCAAGATGGGCTGGCTGGACAAGAATCCACCTCAAGGGTATGAGTGACAACATAAACACACATTAAAGGTCATCAAACAATACAAAACAGATATCTTTTTTGCTGTCCGGCCAATCCTCTATCCTAGGGTTTGAACTTCATGCTATTGAATATATATTTGTGTGTATGTTCTTGTACACAGGGCCCTTTATTATCAGAGACGATGGGTAAAGCTGGATGTTGACTACCTGAGATATTTTGACAATGAGAAGGTAACAAAAACCATGTGCAGTTACTCCACCACATGATCACATGAGTAACTTCATCAAAAGCCGGTTCTGTCTTCAGAACCAGCTGTCAGCATATATATATATATATATATATATATATATATATATATATATATATATATATATACAGTATATTGATTTTCTTTCTCCACACTCTGTAGTGAGCAGAGGAAGTATGTCTGTAGTGAAACCTTAAAACCCATAGCTAAACTGGAGGCAATTATCAATACAGATATGTTTACAACATGTAAGCACGAGGGGGTTTGTACAATTTCAACACCTGACCCTGCATATAAGGCTTTAGGAAGCACACCAAACATGCATTAAAAACCGGGGCGTCCTATGGTGACGAGCTTCACACATCGTGCATCGTGTTCTATGAAAGTCGCTTTTTTAAAATACACCGATTAATCAAGCTGGCCTTTCCCGTTCATGC